>QRDG01002095.1:471416-619811 GCA_012064385.1 Puccinellia tenuiflora
CCTGAGGATAATGCATGAGATACATCATCGTCTAGTGCTTGTTTGGAACCATGAGATGAATGACGGTTTCGCGATAGATGGGGTGACACGCTAGCTTCTCCCCAGCTTCAAGAATTATGTCGGAGACTGTGTCATGGGAAGGGATTTGATCACTTTCTATGAGTTTGTGTCTCGGCTGCGTCATGTCAAAGTGGAACCCATAGCAAGAGAAGTTGACAATGCAGAAAGTATATATTGATATACAAGTTATAAGTGTTTAAGTCCAAATTGCAATTGTGGCGGTTTCGATAAGTATTTGATACTCATTCTGTTTTATGAAAACAGAACCTGCTGCTTGAGATTTGCATAAAGGATATAGGAAGACGTTGCGGAATGGTGGCAATCAAGGAGTTGATGCTGGCAACGATCTGTCTCTGCATTTATCGTTTTGGATTAGAGGATTTGAATAAGTTTTCTAATCGAATTAAGTGTGATTTTGATTAGTGTGTCTTGCTTATGTGAGACGGTTATTCATGTTAAAGACAATGGTTGTTCTATTTTCATGAGTGATCCTTTTGGAAATCACAAGTTTTGATTATAAGTGTATTATTCTTATTATAATCTAGATGATAAATTAGTTAAACATTTATAAAATATGGGACATACTAAAGATATCCAAAACTTAATAATGACAATTGTTTTAGTCGTGCTAAATATTGAATAAACATTTTGATGTTTTATCAATGCGCCTTATTGTAAGGAGTATGACTAAAATGCCACCCTTTTGGAAGAGTGTCATGAGTTGCCGAAAATAAACACAAGTGTTGGTTGTATTTTCAGCAAATGTTAGATTTCATTATTTTTGTGTACTCCATCATAAATGAAATGATTAAATAGGTGTATTTATTCGAGTTATGATATTTGATGAGATCAAATAAAATTCTGGAGTTTAGGATATTAAGTTAACAAGAAAATTGAGTCCTTTTGATCTGATCAAAAGAGACAAAATATTTGAGTTATATGTTAGTATGTGGACTTGTGAGAAGTGTTATCACAAATTACAATGTTAGAATATTTCAAAGGTATACCTCAAAAAAAAAGAATATTTCAAAGGTGTTTGATATGTCCTAAGATTTTGTAATCACGCACTATTCGATATTGTGTGGTCTCAAAGAAGGGTTTTTATTTCGGGGTTTTAATAATAGCATTTAGATTTATTTGATAAACACTCTGTTTAGAAATAAGGATCTATTTAATGATTCGCATGTATTTTTCATATGAGTTATGAGAAAAGGTGGTTTCATTAATTATGAGATAATTAGAGACTATTGCGAATAATGTTGTAGTATATTCATAAGTATGACTATGAATGTGATTCCACAATATGAGACTAAAAGGGGAAAACCAATTTGTTGGTTGTGCTAAGTGTTTTAGTGGTTTATCGTGAAAAGGTTTCACTCATAAAAGAATTGATGGAATAAAATGGAAAAGCTAAAACCTTGCTTGTTTATGTATCAAGTGGCACATATGTAAAGTGCTATGTTGGTTAAAACTTGACACATAAAGGAATTAATGATGGTGATCATTGAATTTCGGTTCAGCTTATCTAAAGAAAAGTAGGATTCAAGAATATAAAATTTTGTCAGGTTACAAAATAATATTCATGATTTACTTGTCATGTTTGAGAAACAAGACATATCTACGAAACTACAAAGAAGAAATAGAAGCCTTAAATACGAAAGTGACTAAGAGTCATCCTATGTTAAGTTTAAATCACAAAGTAATTGTTACTTGATTTTGTGAAAGCGTTGTTTCACATATTTATTCTTCAAAAGGGTTTGTAAGGAATAAATAAAACTTACTGGACAAAAGCACAAGAGGTAAAGCTCTTTAACATATTCAATGTTGTTAACTACATGGTGTAGTTGTGCTTAAAGTCAAAAGGATTTATGCTAGCAAAGTACTAGCATTTGTATAAAGAGTTCTCGATATTAATAGTTAATTAAGAATTTTGGAGGTTTCCAAAATATCGAGAAAATACACGAGTGTGATCTAATTAAGATATGGGGCGACATATGTTAAGTTAGAGCAGAAACTATTTTCAATGATCAAAATATGTGGTGACATATGTTTGAGTGGGAGCTAGTTTAATCATGGTCAAATATAGAGATAACATATTTCTGAGTGGGAGCCAAAGTGGTTTCACAATTTAATATGTGTATGGTGTATATTTGAGTGGGAGTTTACAACATCTTGTTTGAGTGAAATGGAGATTTCATAAATGTTGTAAATGAGTCAGGAACCAACGTATAACTTATGAAGTTAGTTTGAACATCAAATATCCATGGAGATGGATGTATCTATGGAGGATAGATATGTTTGATAAAGCATTATGTCAGGATGTTTAACCTAAGTAAGATTTTGAAGGAGTTCAAAATGGAACAAGAGAAGAAAGGTTCATCTGCTTGTGAGAAATAGGTGAAACATTGAGTTGATAACTCAGTACAAAAATGATGGTTGGAGGATATGTTAGTGTTCGCTATGAATTGTTCATAGGACTGAAACATATAAGAACCATGTATTTTGTATTTGACGATATGTGACCCAAGTTCTTGGTTAGAAGAACGTGTTAGAATGAGGAGTCATTTTAACATGAAGATGAGATAAATTGAATCTAGAGATTGGTAGTATTGGTTGAAGTCATGACACCAAACTAGATTGGAAATATCATAAAGGCAGAAGCGCAGCGAAAGCATGATCGGAAATATCGAAGTGAAAAGTATAGCACTGTCGATTTGTGAGTCTACAACATATAGGAGTATATGATTAATTCAAGGATTAAAAGATATAATATTATGGTTTGAGAAATTTTGTTTCAAGATTGAGTGAGTTCCGGGTGCACATGCTATGTGAAAGTCCTCTTGACTGATCATACGTCATGTAGGCATAAAAGGGAAACGAAAATCTCACTCTATAACCAAATATATTATATTCATCATATGATGATGATATGAAGTTTATCATGTGATGATATGAGGTTTATCATGAGATGATAAAGTAATGTCAAATTAGGTGACATTGACGTTTTTGCAAAGAACATAAAGAACTATATAGTACAGAACACGGACAGAACCTCTTCCACGAGCAAACATGATCAGCATTGAGACTCCATGAGTGTTAGACACCATGAGTGTTGGATCAAGAAAATGTAAACTAGATTATTGACTCTAGTGCAAGTGGGAGACTGTTGGGAATATGCCCTAGAGGCAGTAATAAAATGGTTTATTAGCATATTCATGTTTATGATAATAGTTTATTCTCCATGCTATAATTGTATTAACCGGAAACATAATACATGTGTGGAATATAAACAACCAGAAGTCCTTAGTGAGCCTCTACCGGACTAGTTCGTTAGTCAAGAGATGGTTAGAGTTTCCTAACCATGGACTTGTTATAGTCACTTGATAACGGAGTCATATCATTAGGAGTAATGATGTGATGGACAAGACCCGATAATAAAGAGTTGCAATTGATCGTGTCACATAGTTTCGTTGCCAACACTTTTAGTATGCCAAGTATAGTTTCCTTAGACCATGAGATTTTGTCACTCCCGTTTACCGGAGGAATGCTTTGTGGACATCAAACGTCACTTCGTAACTGGGTGATTATAAAGGTGGCTTTCAGGTATCTCCGATGGTATTTGTTGGGTGACATGAATCAAGAGTGGGATTTGTCCTTCCTTGTGATGGAAAAGATATCTCTGGGCCCTCTCGGTAATATAGCATCAGAAAGGTTGCAACCATGTGATTAAGTGTTAATCACGGAGATCCTATATTATGGACGAGTAAAGAGAACTTGCCAGGTAACGAGATGAAACTAGATATGGAGATATCGACGATCGAATCTCGGGCAAGTTAAATATCGGTGAGACAAAGGGAATCGTATACGAGATTAAGAATCTCCGGCATCGTGGTTCAATCGATAAGGAACTTCGTTGAATATGTAGGAATCAATATGGGCATCCCGGTCCCGCTATTGATTATTGATATGATCATGTCTGCATGTTCTCGAACCCGTAGGGTCACACACTTAACGCTCCGATGTAGCTAGGGTTAGCGATGAGATATTTGATGGTATGAACGAATGATGATTCAGAGTCTCGGATGGGATCCTAGACGTCACGAGGAGATCCGGAAGAGTCCGGAGAATAAGATTCATATGAGGAAAGTGGTTTCCGGAGGTATCGGAAAAGTTTCGAAATATTCCGGCAGAGTACTGGAAGGTTCTAGAAACTTCTAGAGGAGTCTAGAAGTGGGGCCCACCTAATGAGTGGGGCCCACATGGACCAAAGGGGGTGCAGCAGCCACTTAGGCTGGCCGCACCACCCATAGGCCCATATGGGCCAAGTCGGCCAAAGGGGCC
Source organism: Puccinellia tenuiflora (assembly GCA_012064385.1). NCBI lineage: Eukaryota > Viridiplantae > Streptophyta > Magnoliopsida > Poales > Poaceae > Puccinellia > Puccinellia tenuiflora. The sequence continues at coordinate 475,818 of QRDG01002095.1, forward strand.
CAAGGGGGGAGGCGCCCCAAACCCTAACTCTAGGGCGGCTAACTTGGGGGGCAAGTTCCCCAAGCCGGCCGGCCCTAGGGCTCCTCCCTTGGCCGCCGCCTATATAAGGAGGGGTGGGGGTGCGGCACACCTAAGGCCAGATGATGCCCTAGCCGCACCCCTCCCTCTCCACCTCCACCTCTTGCGCCACCCCTCCCCGGAGGGCTGCCGCCTCCACTCCTCCACACCCTAGCCGCACCACCCCTAGCTATAGGGCTGCTGCTGCACCTCCTCCTCTCCCTCTCCTCTTGCTTGGCTTGGCGAAGCCCTGCTCGCGGAGATCTACACCATCAACGCCACCACAACCATCGTGGTGCCGAGATCTATCTAGCCACTCCCTCCTTGCTTGCGGGATCACGAAGGCGGAGTCTACATCGAGCCGTACGTGTGGATACCGCGGAGGCGCTGCTCGTGCGGTGCTCCATCGGATTGGATCGCATGGATAATACATCTCCTCGCGACTAGATGCGTCTAGTTGCGGGGATCGACTAGCCAACCCCTGCACCGACAAAACGCGTTTGTTCGATCTTCAAGGGTAAGAGATTGGATCTCACCTTCGCTACCTTCGTCTAATAGATCTAGATCGTGGGGTTTCTTCCGCTTGTTTCGTAGGAATTTTTTTGTTTTCTATGCAACGACCCCCTTCACATCATAATCACTTGCATAATCATACTCTCCATCTTCGCGCACAATCATCACACGCTGTGTCTTGCACTCTCTCTCGATGTGACCATAACCCCAACAATGGCGGCATTGCACATCCCTTGTTCTTCCCGTGGACACCAAACTCCGAGCTGGCCCATTAGATGTTGATGGAGGACTCGGTGCCGGTGTGCGTGATGGTGGCATGCTAGACTTTTTGGTCGAAGGAGGAGGTGCAGAACCTCGGGAGCTGGCATCCGGTTGGCGTGGCGTCCATGAAGACGTACGACCTACAGAAAAATTAGGCCTTGTCCGCGGTTGACGATCCTGCACTTCACGTTCAGCTTTGCAAGCAAGATGAAACAAACAGGTGATCATATTGTACTCCTTATATTCAAGAATTGTTTGAATCTCCCTATTCAACCCAATTATCCTCAATAATACCACTACGAATTAAACCAGTTTGCAGTTCTTGATAATACTCTTCTACAGATTTTTTACCTTGTTGTAAACGGGTGAGTTTTTGTAACATTTCACGCTGATAATAAGGAGGTACAAAACGAGTACGCATAGCATCTTTTAAAGCAGCCCAAGTAGTAGGAATATTATCATGATAAAGACGGCAATGTTCAGACCACCAAACAGAAGCAAAACCAGTAAATTCACAAGTGGCAGCACAAACACGTCTATCCTCGGGATACTGTAAACATGCAAAACGTTGTTCCACTTCTAGTTCCCATATAAGATAAGCATCAGGACTATATCTACCCTCAAAAGGTGGAATAACTAATTTTAGTTTAGCAACATGTTCATCTTCGCGTACCTGCGCTTGCTGCCGGTGTGCAAGGTTGCGTGGATGTACATGTGGACAACCCGGTGGATAGTCGGCGTCAGCCGCGTATCCGTCGCCATGCTCACCGGGATTGGCGACATGGGCAGCAGCTGACGCAACCGAACCTTGTGGATCCTCCTGAAGTACACGGCCTGCCCGTGGAATTGTGTTGCCTTGCAGCACGGGAGGCGGTATGCGTGGTGGCTGTAATTGTCCCAACAAGCGATCAAACTTGCTGGACAGGCCAGCCAAGGTGGTGTTGACGTCGTCGAACTTCGCGTTGAAAGCAACCTCCAAGCCATCGATCTTGTCCATAGCACCACGGATCCGTTGCTCAGTGTCCAAAGCATGGTCCGTAACCATCTTCTCAAAGTGCTCCTGCAGCTCCTTGTTGGTCATCTCGACCTTCTCGTCCCCTGACACGATTAGTAGAAAACAAGAAGCAAATACAAGTATATGTTCCTATCGACTACTAGGATGTGGTAGAAAACACGCAATCCGTCAAGCAAAATATAAGGCTCTTACAAGTTCCTTACCAAGCAGGAGAGCGTCACGGCGACCACAAAGATTAGTACTCCGATGATTGGACAAAGCGATTACTAGACGAGGTACAATGCACGTGAAGAAATCTGTGGAGCTTTAGGAAGGCTTTATATATGGTAGAGCAAAAATCAAAACAGGAATGCAAGTTGAAACAACGCTCAACGACGGTATGTGCTAGTCTTAGGCTAGATCGTACTAGAGATGCGAGCCGAGAACACCAACAAAGTCACGACGCCGCACAACGAGCATCACAAAAATAGCTCTAAACAACAAGATATAACTGAAGATCAACAATAGGCAAACTGGACAGTGAGTGTATGCCCTGAAAAACATGCAAAAACACGAAAATATCACTATGATGGCAAGTGTCTCAAAACAATCCCCGGAATGAGAAATGAGTGTACGCTCGAATTTTTTTCCGAAAGTGCTCTGCAAAGCGTGCCAGACTTTTTTGCGGATGGATGGGCTACACGAGTAGAAAGAAACCGAGAAGGACTCGAGCTGAACACGTAGACTTGGCTGGGACGGAAAAAATAAGGAAACTGAATACCCAAAACCCTAACCCTAATTGGTATGATCACGCGCAAGGAAGGTGTGGCGGCTTGGTGGTAGGGTGTCACGGCGGTGTTGGTGATGGTAGCAGATTATGGCGGCGGAAGAATTGGTGGATGGAAGGCGGTGATCTGCAAGCGTGGAAGATGGTGCGGCGGCAACGACTAGATGTGACACGAACTCGAAACTCTAAAGGAAGTAGACGCTAAGACCAGCACTTTAACACGACGATGCAGACGAAGATTCAGCAATGCAATACACTGAAAAGATTATGCAACAGGCCCGGACTGGTTCTAGGACGGGATGATCTAACCCTAATATTTTTTGACTTTTTTCGTGGACTGTAGGTATGAAGAAAATAGATGCAATCTACACTAGTAAACTGTAAATCTCACCGATCAACCTGAAATCTGATACCACTTGATATGGCTAAGGTAGTCCGATCTTTCGATGAGATGAGATACGTCGATTCTGATGGAGTTCGACCTTGGCGATCCGACTTCCACGTACAAGTATGCAGCGCATATGCAATCCCTAAACCAATCTCCGTGAGTTACCAACCTTGCAGTAGCACGATCGGCCTAACCAAAAAGGTCTAGTTCTACATGCGATCGAGAAACAAGTAAGAACCGAAATTGCAATCACGAAATTGCGGATGAAAGATGAGCTTTATTAAAAAGGTGGGATTCCGAGAAGCGGTCTTGATCTGGTCGTTGGACACAAACCGAGTACACGAAGTTGTAGCAATTGGCTAACTTTTAACTAAACAAAATCCGAGTCTAAACGACGACCTAAGGAGGGTATATAAGGAGAAAAGGTGTGGGATTTCGTCCATCCATGGGGTGGCGGCCGAATACTACCCTAGGAAGGCTTTCCTCCTTAGATACGGACTCTAAAAACAGCCTATTAAAAGGTATCTCGAAAATACATGGGCCTGGCCCAAAAACGAGGTGGCGCAACACCTAGGAAAAGCTTTGGACGAATTTTATTAAGTGTCATCTTGTATAATTCATCCATGTCTTCAAACTTCATTATGGCGGCTTCAAAGTGCGGTAGTCTCCATTGGCAGCATCATCGTCTCCATTGTTTGCACTCCTGCTGCCATCTCCCTTCACGTACATGCTCCATAGCTTGTCCCTTTCATCCATGCTTGGTCCTTCATTCCTAAGAGAAACAAATACATCTATTTTAGACAGCATCATATTCTCATGAATATTAGGAGTAGCTTGTAAGAACGAAAGTACCTGTTGATTAAGTTGACGTGCACGAGCTCTAGTCATAGGTCCTTGTAATGTAGGTGGTGTAGTAGTGGTGGTTGCATCTATAGCCGGGATGTCCTCATCACAAGGGGTAGGGGCGGGTCCCACCCACGGCCCCACCTGAGGCCGCGGCCAGGGGTCGCCCCTGGCTCCTGGGTGGCCCCTCCGGGTCCCCTTTGGTCTAGGTCTTTATCTTGTCGCATAAAAAATTGTCGTAAATCCTCGCCCAATTCCAAGAATATTTCCTAAAGTAACTTTTCTGAAATAGAAAATAACAAAAACAGGGAACTGACACTGGGCATCATGTCAATAGGTTAGTCCGACAAAAACCTAAAAATTATGTAATTAAGTAATGAAAACATGTAACAATGACATATATAAGTAGCATGGAACAATCAAAAAATCATAGATACGTTTGATACGTATCAACATCCCCAAGCTTAACTCCTACTCGTCCTCGAGTAGGTAAGTGATAAACAAAAATAATTTTTGATGAGACATGCTACTAGCATAACCTTGATCAAACAGCAATGTAAAGCTTATGATTATGAATAAAGTGATCCAAAACAATTGTCTATATTTGATAATCAAGCAAACAATGAATAAACAAGTTGCATCATTCAAGTAAAACCTTTCATGAATAATACTTTGGAGACATGAAAGCATAAAGGTTAATCATAACATGAAAGTCTTCAAGGTAATATCTTCTTGTCAAAAGTGTTTGAAGTCAACACAAAGGAAGATGCAAGTTTCAGCATTGCTTCAACTTTGAACATGCTTATCTTATAGATAAACTCAACATAAAGAATAATGATTAAGCACAAAGATGCAATATAATCAACTGCACCCAAAGTCAGTGTTGCAAGCTTGGTTTGAGTAGACAGAAAGAAGAGGAAAACTAACTCAACATAAAGTAAAAGAAAGGCCCTTCGCAGAGGGAAGCAGAGATTAATCATGTACTAGAGCTTTTTATTTTATTAAACATAAGTAAAATGATTTTGAGATATGTATGCTTTCGTCAACGAATCCATAGCAAAGAAATCCGTTAGTCCCCCGTACCAAGCAAGGCTTTTAGACTTGTGAGAGTGGCTCCCAGGAACGAGTACATTCCTCTTTCTCCTTTGTTTATCACTTAGCCAATGTTTGACCGATTTCTCAGGTTCATTGTGTGAAGGAGATATTAATGATGTTGAATTTATATTTTGTGGGCTGGGAACCCTTGCCAACTCTCGTCAAATTTAAGTGAGAGCGTAGTCCACGCTCACCAGGTGAAAGAGGGAGAAATGACCTTGCCTGACACAGGATACAACAAACTTCCTTACTACTTCCTCATGAGCTAAAAACATGTGGCACCCCGATCCGAGGGATCAAGTTACCCCATATATCAGTCCCAGAAGCACTGAATATATGACAACTTGATAACAGAACATAACCAACAACTTTATTAAGGTCTCGCGAACCGACGGTACATTACAAGGGTCTCATTACAAGGCTGCGCCCTGGCGCACACAACAGTTTGTACATTATTTATCGAACATAACTCCTTTAGAGGGCGTCAGCGGAATGGCGGAAACGTGTGACGAAGAGGGCCTAACTCCACAGGGCTCTGCCTCGATACCGTGCCTAGTTCTCATACAAGGGTTACTCGGCAACGGGGGTAGGAGGATCTGGCCACATGAATAGCCAGGTGAGTACATGGAATGTACTCGCAAGACATCAATCCACAATCAACTTCTAACAGCCCCACATTTGGTACCTGAAAATATCAGTAAAATTTTCACTTTTGCATCTATGTTGCATCATGGCATTTATATTAAAATTACCCACATGAAATAATACTTTGGGTTTAACATGAAATCAAGGTTGGTGAATAATATTGGACAAACAAAATTCAAATTGAGCTTTCATATTTGTCCAGGAAGTTCCAAGAAATTCAAATATGTTTGTTGCAAGAATTAAACCACTTGCCAATTCAATTAATTAAAATAAAGCCCAAAATGCAAGAGAGCAATTCCAAAATATTTAACACATGAAATATTTTCCAAATGGGCTGCAAATTTTATCATAGGTTCCCACTGTAATGTTATGGCTCTGTGAATTTTTCCATAATTTTTAAAATTATCCAAGGGCCTGAAATAATTACCAAAACCCTGCTGGAATTCTGGAAAAAGAGAAAATGGCTAAATCCCTGACAGTGGGTCCCCACTGTCAGCACCTTCTTCACTGTGGCGACAGGGGAAGCACTGCCGCCACGAGCGCCGCGTCGCCGTGCCCTCCCCATGCTCCTCCTCGCGCCATGGCCCCTCCTGGTGGATAAAGAGCCCCCAGGCGACCCTCTGCCCTCTCTCCCCCTCCTCCCCCTCGCAGCAAACCCTAGCAACCGACACCATGTCCATGAACTGACCGAGATACCGCCGCTTGCTGCCGACGACACAGGCCTCCCGGAGCAGATTGAGCTAGGGCAAAAGCTCGGCCTCCTTCCCTTCTTCCTCCTCGCCCGAGCAATCGAGCCGGGACGCTCGGGATCGACGCATTCTTCCTCGTCTTCCCCGCCTCCGATCGATGACCGCCGCCACGATTTCCGCCATTGCAGCCCTCCCCCTTCACCGACGAGCACCTAGACGCGCTCAGGGTGAGCACCCCGTCCTCCGGGACCACTTCATGCCCTTCCTCTCTCTCTGGTTCGCCGTCGCGTCGTAGACCGAATCGCCGCCGCCGCCGTAGCTCGTCGCCGGGGCCTATTCCGGCGACCATTAGGTCCCTAGCGCCGCCACTAGTTTCCTCACGCGGCGCTGTGCAAGATGCGCCCCCTCTCGGGCTCCCTAGTGGCCGCACGCGACGTATCGGTGCACGACCTTGCCGCCGGTCACCGCGCGCTCGCCGCGCCGGTCCTGGCCTCCCCGCTGGTCAAACCTGCCAGTGGCCCTTCGGCCGACGTGGACGTCCACATGGCTTGGGCCCCGGTGGTCAGCCACCGTGGCTAGCTTCAGCCCGGTACAAAACATTTCGGCCAAGTCTGAATTTAAATTAAAAGACAGAAAATGAGTTCTAACTTTGAAATTGCATAACTTTTGAACCACAAATCAGAAAAATGCAAATAATATACCAAAATGCTCAGGAAGAAAATGTCTATCTGTTAGTGCCATTGGTAGAATTATTTGGCCAAAATAAATTGCCTTTATTTAATAAATACAGAAATGGCAGAAAATAAATGAAACTTAGAAAATCCATAACTTTATGAATTTTGATCCAAAATTGCAATTAAGATCTCAAAATGTTCAGGAAAACAACATATAATCGTTAGTTCTATTTTTCTGTAATAATGAACCTTTTAAATTGCTGTTTAATTAAAATTACTAGAATGGCAGATTTAATTCCAATTTTGGGAAATTCATAACTTAGAGAAATAATCACTCAAAAATTGTGAATAAAATATCAAAGTGATCAGCAACTCAAATTCTATCTAGCTATGTTAATTCCACAGCATGAAGACAACTTTTCCTTTGATGTCATTTTCGAATTGGTTAAAATGATTTAAATTGCATAACCGCTTAAATCACCATTTCTTCATCGTTAATCGAAAAATTGCAAACGAAGTACCAAATTGATCAGTGGAATAATACCTATCTAATAATGTCATTTTCATGCATGTAGACCCCATATTTCAGTACTAGACATTTTGAATAATAACTTAATTCACTAAGTTAAATATGGAGTTTTAACCCGTTAATTGCAATATTTATTTTAGGGGTTCCATTTAACTTGTGGGACATGCCCAATACCATTTCAATGCATAACTTGACCATATCATCATGATTGTGCTATTGCACCTTTGTATTCGTGTTATTTATTTCGTTTCCTGTATTGTTTGTGTATCGGTAGATTCAGGAGTCGAGGTTCCACCACAATACCTCGACGATCAGCGCGACCAGTACTCTCAGCAAGGCAAGAGCTAACCTAAACTTCTGTGCATATCTCATCCTATTAGTACAAGTATTTTCTCCACCATAATATTGCATTCGATTCTAGAAACAACTTCTGTTCAGTGGATAGAGAATCCTATAACTTGCATGCTCCCTGAACCATTATCTGTTTCCCTTCCTATTAACCATAGGTTGATGTGTTGGCCCGAGATAATTCATATCTGTTGTATGTTATGCTTAGATATGCTTAGCCATGCGTAGTCGAATGCTTAAGTTGTCCGTTGATTATTTCCATACATGTGAAGTTGATGGAATGTTCGGACAGTGGTGGAAACTTGTGTTGATAAATAATTGCTAAGAAGGCTGGGATGAGTTGCCATCGGGGATGGTGTTTTGTCTCGTTCTTGCCCCTAGGTGCGAGTTCTTTACCTCTTGAACCAAGACTAGCGTGCTACCAACGGTGGGGGTATGGGCCCCTTACTAACTGAATAACTTGTGCGGGCGTATCCAAGGGTCCTCTAGTTTGCGCTTTCCATTTGTGAGTGTGTGGTCGGTGATGATGGTGATGATGATGATGATGTGATGAGGATGGTGGTGATAGGAGTGGCGATGGGGCAGGGTGTTGAAATAGGCACTGAACTTGTCCTGTCGTCACGATGACCCTTGGATAGTCTCATGCGAGGTAAAGGTTTAACCGCGCCCCCTGCCGGCTTTCCCCAGAAGAGAGCTAATTGTACAGGCAAGGGGTCGGACGGTACCAATGGATAAAAACAGTAGACCCCTGCAGCGTTTAATCTTTTCGAAAAGCCGTGTCCACGGTTATGGACAACTTGGGAATAGACGATAAGATCATAGAAAACCTGAACTTAATTGATATGGCAGCTAAAGGTTGCATAACCAATGTGTGATAAGGTTCATTTCCTCGAGGGTGATTCGAGGGAGTGCCTTGGTGGATATGATTAGTGAATTCTGGTTACTGATGGTTCAATGTGAACCAAAAAAGAAAGTTTTACTATCTTATCCCCTTTGAGAAAAACCTCTGAGTAGTCGGTGCCATGAGTCCTAGTGTTACCCGAAAGGAAAACTAGCTTTCTGCAAAACCAACTACTATACAGCTTTAAAGCCAAACAGCATCGGGCCTATATCGCCCTACTAATTCTTGCGAGTATGTCGTACTCAGCCTTGCTTTGTTGATTATTATTTGTTTCAGAGGAGGACGCCACCTAACTGGAAGGTGGGTTTTTTATCGACATCGACGAGTAGTCTGGGGTTCCCAGGTGGCAGCTTGGGACGTCTCGGAACAGGCTGGCTGGGATATGTTATTTGTAGGCCTCTTAGGCCATAATTTGGATCTTGTTGTTAGACAACTGTATTTGCTTCCGCTTGATGTAATGTTGGGTCTGTGACCTCTGATTGTGATATTTTGCTATCTTTATCATATATGAGTTGAACTATGATCTCTTATGTCGTAGAGTCTGTGATGTGCTAGTTGTTCCGTAGTCTTGGTCTCTTTACTATACATGATAGCGATGTCTGAGCTTATGGCATGATCGAGGTGTTGTGTGCCGATGATCCATTCCGAGCACACCTGCCAATGAGTTTTGGCCTGGGATTGGTAAACCCAGTAACCTTCGATTGTGTAGCATGACCGGTTGCACAACGCTTCACTGTATAGTTCTGGGGTCGGGGCGCTACAAGTTGGTATCAGAGCAGGATTGCCTGTAGGAAACCCGTTCTATTGGTCGATGTCGAGTCTAGTTGAAAATTATTTATAACCTAAAAATGAGTTGTGAAAACCTTCTTAGGATTCTTTTTACTTCTTACCCAACTCGCTCTAACTCTGAGTCACCTTACCTCTATTTGTCTTGTAGTTGGGTCAAAGTTTAAGGTTCTCGGGGTTGGGTTCTTACCGTCTAGATTGATTCATGAGTCTCAATTCCGTTCCTAACTTTTGAACTGTTCTGTTGTTGCTACAGATGACGCGTCCGGGACTTGTTGTCTGTCTGACTCGCTATGAGGGTGTCCGCGGGTTCCCCGCCTTGTTTGCCGCTGCCTTAGCCAGCCAGGGTTGCCCTTGGTACCCCGAGTACGTGGTGTACGAGGAGCACATGCCGTACGGACAGGGGCAGTTCTTCTGCGAGGCCCGTGTCCTGACTCCGGATGGAGACAGCGTCCAGCACCAGGGTGTAGGTGTGGGCATGACCGTGGAGCAGGCTGTTCAGGAGGCTGCGTTCAACGGCCTCTCCATGTACCGCGGAGACTGTGACTACCTAGCTAATCCGATCTCAGATTTCTATCACTTCCCAGCTGCTGCTGACGGTCTGGAGGGCTGTTATGTTGCTAGGTACTCAGACCCAGCGACCGAGCCAGACCACAGCCACCGAGCTCTTATCGAGATGGTTAGGGCGTTGGACATTCGTGCCCGTCAGTGGTACCTATACATGGTGGCTGCTCGTGAGAGTCACCGGAACACGCTGATGACCTTGGAGCCGTACGTCCATGCTGGGATACTTCCCCCAGATCTCCTTTCGCCTCTACCGATGGAGCTGCCCGGCTACATGAGCAGCCCGCGTGTGGGTGGCACCATTCCACCATGTGGACCTGCTCGAGACACCGGGGGCGACGTCCACACGCCGCCTTATGACCGCCAGCCAGCGAGTGCCCGCCGTTTCCACACTCGCTCTGTGCGTCTCCCGGGGCGTGCCCAGTACTTCTAGGAGACCGGTATCTACGGGTACCTTGTATCGTATCCTTGCCTTCCTGCGTGATGAGCAAGATACCCACTATCTGTAGTGGTTGCCTTTTCGAGTTCTAGTTGTAATATCGAACTAAAAGACTTGTATCATCAGTATTTTCTATTCGTGTAATGCAGACTAAGGCATTTGTAAGCTCGTATCTGAACCACCTAATGGGTTTTATTCCGACTGGCTTGTGTTTGTTGAGTACAATTGTTCCCTGCCATGTTGATGTGATGATACCTGTTCTTCCTCGCTCAATCTTGTTGAATTATTGCCATCCGTAGTCGCTTAGCCGGGTCTAAGCGCATACTTGATTCCTATCCATTCGGAGAGAGATACTAACTATCCTTGTTCATATCTCCAGAATGGCTCCTACCCGTCGTGGTGAACAAAGCAATCCTGATCCACCGCCGCCACCCTCTATGGCAGAGGTTCTGATGATTATTGAAGAGGGCCGCGTGCGCAACGAGAATCTGCTCGCGCAGTTGGTGCAGCAGGGTGCACGGAGGAACACTGAATGCAACAACCTCACTGAATTCCTGCGGTCCCAGCCTCCCACTTTCGCTTATGCTAAAGAGCCCCTGGATGCTGATGACTGGCTTCGTGCTCTCGAGTGCAAGTTCACTGCCTTGCATGTTCCGGTGGCGGAACAAGTGAACTTCGCCACCTACCTGCTGACTGGAGCCGCAGGGTCCTGGTGGGAAAGCCATGTGTCCATGTTTGCGGCTGGCCATACCTTCACTTGGGCTGAATTCCGCACTGCCTTCCGTGCGGCTTACATTCCCCAGCCATCATGGACCTAAAAAGGAGGGAGTTCCTGGAGCTGACCCAGGGACGCATGGACGTCCAAGCTTATGGGCGTGAGTTCAACCACCTCTCTCGTTACGCCCCCCGGGACGTGACCAATGATGAAGATAAGTAGTATCTGTTCCGCAAGGGACTGACTCCGCGACTCCGTCATGAGCTGCTGCCCTTCAAGTTCCAGTCTTACCAGGAGCTGTACAACCTTGCTCTCACTCTGGAGCAGGGTAGGAAGGAACTGGAGGTTTCCAAGAGGCCTGCGCAGGGGGACCACCAGAGCTCCTCTTCTTCTGAGGGCAAGAAGCGCCGGGTATTCGTGCCCTTCAGCGCTGTGCCTAAGGCACCCTTCGCGCCAAAGCCTACAGGGTTCAGGCCACCTCCGCCTCGCCCTAGCTACTTCGACCTTGGGTGCGGCTGGAAGTGGTTTCCGCCCTCAGCTGCCTGCACCGCCGAGGCTCACCTGCTACAGCTGTGGCAAGCTCGGTCACTACTCAAGGGACTGCCCTGGGAAGGCACCTGCTACCGCAACACCTGTACCAGCACCCTCTACACCAGCAGCCAAGGCTGTGACTACTAGCCGTGGCCGCCTGAACCACCTCTCTGCTGAAGGAGTCGAAGAGGACCCCGGTGTTCTCATGGGTACGCTTCGAATTAATAATTATCCAGCTTCAGTATTGTTTGATTCTGGAGCATCGCATTCATTCATATCCATAGCTTTTGCACACAACCATCAAATACCGTTTGAGAATACGGACTCCCCACTAGTGGTCAAAACACCAGGCTCTAGTTGGCACACTAACTGGATCGCTCTGGAGGTTCAGATTTCTATAGGGTCAGTTCCCTTTCCGTTCTCACTGATAGCCCTGAAGTCAGATGGGATAGATGTCATTATGGGCATGGACTGGTTAGTTAAATATCAGGCCAACCTAGACTGTGCTGCCAAGACTGTCACAGTGATCCACCCAACTTACGGGATAGTGCGATACTGGTCCCCTACTTCTGCAACTCCATCCGCAGCCATTCCTCTCTCTCCGGAGACCAGTCTATGGTTCCTGGAGGGAACCACGCTGCCTGAAATGCATGAGGTTGCCGTGGTGTGTGATTTCCCCGATGTCTTCCCGGAGTAATTGCCTGGCATGCCACCTGATCGAAGCATGGAATTTGTCATTGAGTTGGTTCCGGGAACCGCTCCAATTTCCAAAAGGCCCTACCGTATGCCAACGTAAGAGCTAACTGAACTAAAGAAGCAACTTGATGAGCTGCTGGAAAAAGAATTCATCCGTCCGAGTAGCTCACCTTGGGGCTGCCCGGTCATCTTTGTCAAGAAGAGGGATACAAATGTTCCTCGCTTGGTTGTTGATTACCGCCCTCTGAATGCGGTGACCATAAAAAACAAATATCCTATTCCCAGAATGAATGACCTGTTCGATCGGCTAGCTGGTGCAACGGTATTCTCCAAGATGGATCTGAGGTCAGGCTACCATCAGATAAAAATCAGAAAGGAGGATATTCCAAAGACGGCTTTCACTACTCGTTATGGTTTATATGAGTACACCGTCATGTCTTTCGGCCTCACAAATGCTCCGGCTACATTCATGAGGCTGATGAACTCCATCTTCCACGAGTATCTCGACAAGTTCATCATAATATACATTGATGACATCCTTGTCTACTCCAAAACCGAAGAAGAACATGCTGAGCATCTTCGGCTAGTTCTGACCAAGCTTCGTGATCATTGTCTCTATGCCAAGTTCTCCAAGTGCGAGTTTTGGCTACAGGAGCTCATCTTTCTCGGTCATGTGGTGTCAGCTGCTGGAGTAGCGGTTATACCCGACAAGATTCAGTTAATCCTGGATTGGCCAACTCCCAAGTCCGTCAAAGATATCCGAAGCTTCCTTGGGTTGGCGGGTTATTACCGCCGATTCATCGAGGGCTTTTCCAAAATAGCCAAAGCATTGACTGACCTCCTCAAGAAAAACAAACAGTTTGTGTGGTCGGACAAAGCAGAAGAGAGTTTCCAAACTCTCAAGGTCAAACTCACGACTACCCCTGTACTTGTCCTCCCAGACACTAGCAAAGACTTTGTCGTCTACTCTGACGCCTCCTTGCAAGGCTTATGCTGTGTGTTGATGCAAGAAGGCCATGTGATAGCCTATGCTTCCCGCCAACTCAAACCGCATGAACTCAACTACCCAACTCATGATCTAGAGCTTGCTGCCGTAGTTCATGCTCTAAAGCAATGGAGACCCTACCTGTTGGGCAACCATTGCGAGATCTTCTCGGATCATCAAAGTCTGAAGTATCTCTTCACCCAGCCCGATCTGAATCTCTGACAGAGAAGATGGTTGGAGTTGATCAAAGACTATGATGTGACCCTCCTGGCAAGGCACATGTGGTTGCCGATGCGCTGAGTCGCAAGTCTTATTTCAACACCCTGATGGTTGAGCGAGCTCAGCCCGCTCTTCATGAAAAATTCGCACGTTTGAATCTGGAGATTGTTCCCTCCGGATATTTGGCCAACTTAGAGATCAAATCCACTCTTGAGGATGAGATCAAGGCAGCCCAGCTGCAGGATGCTGAGATCCTAGAAATCAAAGATAAAATAGCTAGTGGGAAGGCTAACTGTTTTTCCGTTGATGACAATGGTGTAGTCTATTTTGGTAATCGTCTGGTGGTGCCCAAGAGTACCAAAGAGTTGATACTCTCAGAAGCTCACGAATCACCCATCTCTATTCATCCTGGTAGCACAAAAATGTACCAAGATCTTCGCCCTCAATTCTGGTGGTCTTGCATGAAGCGCGAGATCGCCGAGTATGTTGCTGAATGCAACGTCTGTCGCCAAGTGAAGGCTGAACATCAAAGGCCAGCTGGTACCCTTCGCCCCATAGCCATCCCCGAGTGGAAATGGGATGAAGTTGGCATGGATTTCATCACTGGCTTTCCAAGATCACAAAAGGGCAACAATGCCATCTGGGTTATCATCGACCGTTTGTCAAAGGTCGCCCACTTCCTTCCGGTCCGTGATCATATTCGAGCAAGCCAACTTGCTGACTTGTATATGGCCCGGATTGTTCCCTTGCATGGGGTTCCTTTGCGGATCATCTTAGACCGTGGGAGCCTTTTTGTGTCCAAGTTTTGGCAAAGTTTCCAAACGGCTCTTGGAACCCGTCTCAACTTCAGCACCGCCTATCACCCTCAAACCGATGGCCAAACTGAAAGGGTGAACCAAGTTCTTGAGGATATGCTTCGGGCTTGTGTTATCTCCTTCGGCAAGGGTTGGGAAAAATACCTCCCCCTCGCCGAGTTCTCCTACAACAACAGTTATCAAGCCAGTTTGCAAATGGCTCCCTTTGAGGTTATCTATGGACGGAAATGTAGGACTCCTCTAAATTGGTCTGAAACCGGAGAGAGGTCACTCTTTGGTCCTGATGTGATCAATGAGGCTGAAGAAAAGGTCCGTATCAAATCTGAAGATTGCTCAGTCCAGGCAGAAGAGCTATTATGATAAGCATCATCAAGAGGTTCACTATGAAATTGGTGACAAAGCCTATCTTCGAGTCTCTCCCCTCCGAGGCATTCGTCGTTTCGGGATCAAGGGAAAGTTGGCCCCTCGTTTTGTTGGTCCTTTCACTGTCCTGGGTAAGCGAGGTGATCTCTCCTATCAGCTCGAGCTTCCAGAGAATTTCCCGGATGTGCATGATGTGTTCCATGTCTCTCAACTCCGTCGTTGCTTCAAAGATCCTATTCGTGGGGTTAATCATGAAGAGTTGGACATTCAGGAGGATCTGACTTACCGCGAGCATCCTGTTCGCATCTTGGATGAAGCGGAAAGGAAGACTCGTAATCAAACAATCAAGTTCCTTAAGATCCAGTGGTCTAATCATTCTGAAGACGAAGCAACCTGGGAACGTGAAACTAGTCTTCGTCAGGAATACCCCGCCTTCTTCACTCAAGCCTAGAATCTCGGGACAAGATTCCTGTAAGGGGGGTAGAGTTGTAACAGCCCCACATTTGGTACCTGAAAATATGAGTAAAATTTTCACTTTTGCATCTATGTTGCATCATGGCATTTATATTAAAATAACCCACATGAAATAATACTTTGGGTTTAACATGAAATCAAGGTTGGTGAATAATATTGGACAAACAAAATTCAAATTGAGCTTTCATATTTGTCCAGGAAGTTCCAAGAAATTCAAATATTTTGTTGCAAGAATTAAACCACTTGCCAATTCAATTCATTAAAATAAAGCCCAAAATGCAAGAGAGCAATTCCAAAATATTTAACACATGAAATATTTTCCAAATGGGTTGCAAATTTTATCATAGGTTCCAACTGTAATGTTATGGCTCTGTGAATTTTTCCATAATTTTTAAAATTATCTAAGGGCCTGAAATAATTACCAAAACCCTGCTGGAATTCTGGAAAAAGAGTGGAAAAAGAGAAAATGGCTAAATCCCTGATAGTGGGTCCCCAATGTCAGCACCTTCTTCACTACGGCGACAGGGGAAGCACTGCCGCCACAAGCGCCGTGTCGCCGTGCCTTCCCCACGCTCCTCCTCGCGCCATGGCCCCTCCTGGTGGATAAAGAGCCTCCAGGTGACCCTCTGCCCTCTCTCCCCCTCCTCCCCCCCGCAGCAAACCCTAGCAACCGACGCCATGTCCGTGAACTGACCAAGATGCTGCCGCTCGCCGCCGACGACACAGGCCTCCCGGAGCAGATCGAGCTAGGGCAAAAGCTCGGCCTCCTTCCCTTCTTCCTCCTCGCCCGAGCAATCGAGCCGGGACGCTCGGGATCGACGCATTCTTCCTCGTCTTCCCCGCCTCCGACCGATGACCGCCGCCACGATTGCCGCCGTTGCAGCCCTCCCTCTTCACCGATGAGCACCTAGACGCGCTCAGGGTGAGCACCCCGTCCTCCGGGACCACTTCGTGCCCTTCCTCTCTCTCTGGTATGCCGTCACGCCGTAGACCGAATCGCCACCGCCGCCGTAGCTCGTCGCCGGGGCCTATTCCGGCGACCATTAGGTCCCTAGCGCCGCCACTAGTTTCCTCACGCGGCGCTGTGCAAGATGCGCCCCCTCTCGGGCTCCCTAGTGGCCGCACGCGACGTATCGGTGCACGACCTTGCCGCCGGTCACCGCGCGCTCGCCGCGCCGGTCCTGGCCTCCCCGCTGGTCAAACCTGCCAGTGGCCCTTCGGCCGACGTGGACGTCCACGTGGCTTGGGCCCCGGTGGTCAGCCACCGTGGCTAGCTTCAGCCCGGTACAAAACGTTTCGGCCAAGTTCTGGAATTTAAATTAAAAGACAGAAAAAGAGTTCTAACTTTGAAATTGCATAACTTTTGAACCACAAATCAGAAAAATGCAAATAATATACCAAAATGCTCAGGAAGAAAATGTCTATCTGTTAGTGCCATTGGTAGAATTATTTGGCCAACATAAATTGCCTTTATTTAATAAATACAGAAATGGCAGAAAATAAATGAAACTTAGAAAATCCATAACTTTATGAATTTTGATCCAAAAATTGCAATTAAGATCTCAAAATGTTCAGGAAAACAACATCTAATTGTTAGTTCTATTTTTCTGTAATAATGAACCTTTTAAATTGCTGTTTAATTAAAATTACTAGAATGGCAGATTTAATTCCAATTTTGGGAAATTCATAACTTGAGAAATAATCACTCAAAAATTGTGAATAAAATATCAAACTGATCAGCAACTCAAATGCTATCTAGCTATGTTAATTCCACAGCATGAAGACACCTTTTCCTTTGATGTCATTTTCGAATTGGTTAAAATGATTTAAATTGCATAACCGCTTAAATCACCATTTCTTCATCGTTAATCGAAAAATTGCAAACGAAGTACCAAATTGATCAGTGGAATAATACCTATCTAATAATGTAATTTTCATGCATGTAGACCCCATATTTCAGTACTGGACATTTTGAATAATAACTTAATTCACTAAGTTAAATATGGAGTTTTAACCCGTTAATTGCAATATTTATTTTAGGGGTTCCATTTAACTTGTGGGACATGCCCAATACCATTTCAATGCATAACTTGACCATATCATCATGATTGTGCATTGCACCTTTGTATTCGTGTTATTTATTTCGTTTCCTGTATTGTTTGTGTATCGGTAGATTCAGGAGTCGAGGTTACACCACAATACCTCGACGATCAGCGCGACCAGTACTCTCAGCAAGGCAAGAGCTAACCTAACCTTCTGTGCATATCTCATCCTATTAGTACAAGTATTTTCTCCACCATAATATTGCATTCGATTCTAGAAACAACTTCTGTTCAGTGGATAGAGAATCCTATAACTTGCATGCTCCCTGAACCATTATCTGTTTCCCTTCCTATTAACCATAGGTTGATGTGTTGGCCCGAGATAATTCATATCTGTTGTATGTTATGCTTAGATATGCTTAGCCATGCGTAGTCGAATGCTTAAGTTGTCCGTTGATTATTTCCATACATGTGAAGTTGATGGAATGTTCGGACAGTGGTGGAAACTTGTGTTGATAAATAATTGCTAAGAAGGCTGGGATGAGTTGCCATCGGGGATGGTGTTTTGTCTCGTTCTTGCCCCTAGGTGCGAGTTCTTTACCTCTTGAACCAAGACTAGCGTGCTACCAACGGTGGGGGTATGGGCCCCTTACTAACTGAATAACTTGTGCGGGCGTATCCAAGGGTCCTCTAGTTTGCGCTTTCCATTTGCGAGTGTGTGGTTGGTGATGATGATGATGATGATGTGATGAGGATGGTGGTGATAGGAGTGGCGATGGGGCAGGGTGTTGAAATAGGCACTGAACTTGTCCTGTCGTCACGATGACCCTTGGATAGTCTCATGCGAGGTAAAGGTTTAACCGCGCCCGCCCTGCCGGCTTTCCCCGGAAGAGAGTTAATTGTACAGGCAAGGGGTCGGACGGTACCAATGGATAAAAAAGTACACCCCTGCAGGGTTTAATCTTTTCGAAAAGCCGTGTCCACGGTTATGGACAACTTGGGAATAGACGATAAGATCATAGAAAACCTGAACTTAATTGATATGGCAGCTAAAGGTTGCATAACCAACGTGTGATAAGGTTCATTTCCTCGAGGGTGATTCGAGGGACTGCCTTGGTGGATATGAGTAGTGAATTCTGGTTACTGATGGTTCAAGGTGAACCGAAAAAGAAAGTTTTACTATCTTATCCCCTTTGAGAAAAACCTCTAAGTAGTCGGTGCCATGAGTCCTAGTGTTACCCAAAAGGAAAACTAGCTTTCTACAAAACCAACTACTATACAGCTTTGAAGCCAAACAACATCGGGCCTATATCGCCCTACTAATTCTTGCGAGTACGTCGTACTCAACCTTGCTTTGTTGATTATTATTTGTTTCAGAGGAGAACGCCACCGAACTGGAAGGTTGGTTCTTTATCGACATCGACGAGTAGTCTGGGGTTCCCAGGTGGCTACTTGGGACGTCTCGGAACAGGCTGGCTGGGATATGTTATTTGTAGGCCTCTTAGGCCATAATTTGGATCTTGTTGTTAGACAACTGTATTTGCTTCCGCTTGATGTAATGTTGGGTCTGTGACCTCTGATTGTGATATTTGCTATCTTTCTCATATATGAGTTGAACTATGATCTCTTGTGTCGTAGAGTCTGTGATGTGCCAGTTGTTCCGCAGTCTTGGTCTCTTTACTATACATGATAGCGATGTCTGAGCTTATGGCATGATCGAGGTGTTGTGTGCCGATGATCCATTCCGAGCACACCTGCCAATGAGTTTTGGCCTGGGATTGGTAAACCCAGTAACCTTCGATTGTGTAGCATGACCGGTTGCACAACGCTTCACTGTATAGTTCTGGGGTCGGGGCGCTACACAACTGTAACCAACGATCCTATATGGCATGGCATGAGTGCGGTAGGGTAAAGTGCGAGCCCAAGCTTAACGGTTGGACTTAACTTACCTACTTAACTGTGACGGGAACCGTGGCCTATGAGAACGAGTCTCATTTCCACACAACAATATTCTCAACACTTAGGGTCTCAAGCTTGACCAACTCTGGTCCAACTCGAGGCTCAGCACTTTGACCAACTATGGCCCACCTTTCAGCTCATTCAGCTTTAGCCAACTCTGGTCATTTAGATACTTTGTTTCTCCGTGTTCGACTGGACTCTCTAGTGTGACTGGACCCAACACCGTTCCTCATTTAGGAACAACACTGGATTCTAGATTTGACACTCTCGAGAGGTTGCAAATTTTATCCACACGTTGGGGTCTAAGCTTGTACCGCCGGTACCGAAGTACTATACCCATCATGGCGACAGCACAAACCTATTCCCCCGTAGCCGTCCGCTCTACCAAGACACTCCTTGTGTAGCTACCGACTTACCATTTGGGCTAAGTCTTATGACGAAGTGAATCCGGCACGTCCCCAACTCATGAGCGACGCCTAACTCCGAAACCTTCGCAAGACTAGCCCCGACCACAACTATGCAGTAACCGACTAGACTTGCCAAGTGGGTAGCATCAAAAGAGGCTTGATAGGCTACTAAGGTACGGTTTGCCCATTTCAACGACGCATGGTTGTGCGGGTGGTGTTTGGCGAGTGGCACTATATGACTCAATCTAGTCGACAGAGGTGATTATTCACTTAGCAACTTTTTACTTAGTCACCATTCTCACAGTAAGACAAGCAACAAACATTAGTCCACAAGTTATAAACGAGCATATAATAATCACATAGTAGTCCAGCAAAAATGAACAAAGTCAACCGGGCGACTGGGGTGTCTGCCACAGGTTGATTTAAAAGAAAGCACAGTCAACCGGGCGACTGGGTGCCTGCCACAGGTTGATTCAAAAGAAAGTACAGTCAACCGGGCGACTAGGTGCCTGCCACAGGTTGATTAAAAAGAAAGTATGGTCAATCGGGCGACTGGGTGCCTGCCACAGGTTGGTTAAAAAGAAAGTACGGTCAACCGGGCGACTGGGTGCCTACCACAGGTTGATTAAAAAGAAAGTACGGTCAACCGGGCGACTGCGGCGGAGATACCTCTGACCAGCGCCTACCACGGGTTGATTAAAAGAAAACAAAATAGCACAATTGGTTAGCGCCAACCGGGCGACTATGGCGGAGATACCTGAAAGGACAAGGATGTCGCCTAGAGGGGGGGGGGGGTGAATAGGCGATTTAAAACTTTTACGGTTTAAGGCTTGATAATTGCGGAATAAAACTAGGTGTTTAAATTAACAAGCCAACAACCTAAATATACTAGGTTCACCTATGTGCACCAACAACTTATGCTAAGCAAGATAACAACAAGGTGATAGCAAGATATAAAACTTCAAGCACGAAGGCTATCACAATGTAAATTGCATAAGTAAAGAGCTCGGGTATAGAAATAACCGAGGCACGCGGAGACGAGGAAGTATTCCCGAGTTCCTCCTTGTTAAGGCAATACGTCTGGTTGAAGGGGTGTGAGCTCGCCACAAAGGTCTACTCAAGACGCCACAAAAGGCCTTACCCTATTCTCCGATGAGCCTCACCCCAAGAGTTAGGTTCACCTTCTACAATCGGAATCCTTCAAGGCAGATGTCGGAGAATAGGCCCAGGAACTAGGCGTATCTCACGGGTAAGAATCGAGCAAGGGGCTGAACACGGAGTCAAACAATCCTCAACGTTCCACGGCGACGGTGCTCGTCGGGCTCGCTGGAGGAGAACACTGCAGAGAGGAACGCGCGGTATTACCCAGGTTCAGGGCCCTCTTGTGGAGGTAAAACCCCTACGTCCTGCTAGGCTGTATTGCTTGTAGAGGTTTTTGGTACAGGGTGAGCTTGTGGAGCTCGAGATGGCTGTCAATGGCTAAAACCCTAGATCTGTCCTAGCCAAAGGAAGATTGAACCAGAGTCGAACCCTTGGCACGGGAGTGCCCTCCCTCCTTTTATAGTCGTCTTGGTCCTCTTCCGCCCAAACATTTGGGCGGGAAGGGTTGCCACATCCCGACGAAGGAGGAGACACGGTGCACCATAAAGGTGAAGTCCACCATAAAGGTAGAGCCCATGGACGCGGTCCACGGCAGGGGAGCAGCGTCACCAAAGCTGAAAAGAGGCACCGTCCAGCCAGGACGGTGGGCTGGCGCTGCAGACGTGGAACGGGTCCCGCGGTGACGTCGCTGTTGGAGCGTAGCTGCAGGCGGTCTCCTTATCACCAAAGTGGCAAGTCTCGTTGTCCGCTTTGCTTGGCGCTGCTTTGTTGACCCCTTTATTCATCAGAACGGCAACTGGGGCGCTGGCGTCATCACGCTTTGGCGCGCCAGTGACTCTGCGGGAAGCGCAGAGCCCATGTGCGCTCTGCCGCGGAGGCAGAGCTGGCTTCGAGAGGAAGGAAGCCTTGCCGAGGCGAAAAGCCTCGGCAAGCCTCGCGGCTTAGTCCTTAGCCGAAATCCTGGTGGCGCCTTGAGGCGCTTTCTTGTAGAGAAATCCCCTGTCGAGACTCGACAGGCTTGGAGAGCCTCTACAGGCCGAAGCTTTGGTCCTTAGCGAAAATCAGGCTGAAGAGTTCCTTGGGCCCTGGCGGGCCGGCCCGTGGTACCCTGGTTTCCACTGTGCCGACAGTAGCCCCCGGGCCCACGATGGGCACGCCGGAGTTGCCGACGGAGGCGAAGCGTCGAGGGCCCAACAGAGCCTGCCAGGGCCGCGACACGTGGAGCGCGACGGTTGCGCTCGCGGCCACGATCTCCTCGGCTTCAACGGGCGTCGTGGTGGGACCCGCCACGACCGAGCGCCCGGTCAATAAAGTCTGGGCGCGCAGACTGCGCCCGTCACTTCTCCCATTGCTCCGCCGCCCACTTCTTCCAAACGAATCCTTCTTCCCAGAGCACTCCTTCTCCACGGTTGTCTTCTTTCCTCTCCGGCGGGCGATGGCACCCAAGAAAACTGGCACCGACGCGAAGGGCAAGGCCACGGTGCAGGCCGGCTCGTCGGCCGGCGCGTCGGCGGCGGCGTTGCGCGGTGCGGCCCTCTCGGAGGCGATGCCGCCGACCCGCGTCTCCGCGGCGGCGATAGCCAAGGTGCGTCACATGGTGGCGGCGGGCTCCAACGAGCATGGGGCCACCGAGATGAGGCCAAGCGGCAGCAGGCTCGCCGACGAGTTCTACCCCGTCTTCCTCCACACTCTCTACGCTGGCCTCGTGCCACCATTTTCTGACTTCCTTCTAGCGATTCTGGAGACATACCAGATCCACTTGCTCCATCTTCACCCCAACTCCATTCTCATTCTTTCCATCTTCGCCTACTTTTGCGAGGCCTACATCGGCATTCGCCCTTCGGTGGAGCTCTTCCGCAGCTTCTACTCCCTCCGGAGCAGCGCCGCCGGCGAGCACCTCGGCTGCGTCTCCTTCCGCATTGCCGCCGCCAGAAGCGAGAACTACATCCCCATCGCTTGGCAAGGTGAGAACGCCATCACCATGGTGACGAAGAAGGTGGATGGCTTCCGCGAGCGGTGGCTTTTCGTCGACGCCAAGATGAGGAACCCCCTTCTGGAGGTGCCTGAGGGGCCCCCGGCGAAGTGGGCGCGCTGGGGGAGCGCAGAGTTCACCGGCCGAAACCTCGACGCGGTGTACACATACATCCAGCGCGTCCGCGAGGCAGGGGTCACCGGCCAGATGGTGGCCAGAGACTTCTTGAGGCGCCGGATTGCCCCCCTCCAATGGCACTCTGAGCCGATGTGGAGCTACAAGGACAAGATGGACGCGATGAGGCTGAGCCGAGACAGCCTCCAGCCTGAGGTGCTGAGCCAAGTCCTGGGGGTCCTCTTCGTCTCCAAGACAACGATCCCGCTGCCTGCCAACGACGACGCACGGCCGCTCATCGCCTTTGCCGAGGAGAGCATCTCGGAGCATCGCCGGGGCATGCCGGTGTTCGACGAGTGGGGAATAGTGCCCGCGGGCCACCGCGGGCCCCGCCCCAACCCGTTGGCGGCGGAACCGGAGAACATGGATGCGCCCCCGGAGCAGGAGGAGGCGGAGGAGGCTGGAGAGGACTCGGGAGCCGAGGACGCGCCCACCGAGGGCGAGGCCTCGAGGGGCGCCAGCTCTGCGGGCGGAGACGAGGCGTCGACAGGCGCCAGCCCTGTTGGCGAGGATGAAGTGGCGCGGGGCGCCAACCCCTCGAGAGGCTCCGTCAGCTCCTCGAGGAGCATTCCCGCCGACGTGGACCTCCAGGTGCTCTCCTCCAGCGATGAGGAGGGTGCCTTCTACGTCGCTCGCTCCAAGCGAGTTGAGGGGGAGAAGGAGACGAGCGGCAGCGGGGGTGGGCGCAGCGAGCCCCGCTCCAAGGCTGTCCACGACAGAAGCGCCGCGACAGCGAGGAGCGCTTCTCGCGAGGAGGCAAGGGTGCCTCCAGAGGAGGCCGGAGCAAGCAACACCCAGCCACCCAGGGTGAAGAAGAGGGTGTGGGTGATGGCCGGCGAGTAAGTCTCGATTCTTCTTTTTCTTTGCTGCTTCACTTCTCGAAGATCCCCTTGAAGGACCTCAGACTTGTCTTTCTTTCAGGGAGCCTGCGGCGCCAAAGAGGCGGAGGCTCCACAAGGTTGGAGAGACCACCAGCGCCTCTGTGGAGACGCCTGCGGCGGGCGAGCCGCAGCAAGCATCTGTTCCTCCCGCGGACGAGCGCCGCGCGGAGGTGGTGATGGAGGAGGCAGCGCTGCCGTCAGGCCGGGCAACAGCTCCTCCCGTGGCGGAGGAGCGCACAGAGGAGGTGGCTGAGGAGACGGCGCCATCGTCGTCTCGGGTGGTGACTCTTCCCGTGGTGGCGCACCACGTGGTTGAGGAGGTTGAAGAAGCGGCGCCGCCGCCACCAACCAGGGCGGCCACTCCTCCCGTCCAGCAGGAGACGGAGGAGGAGAGGGTGGACGAGGAGATCGTCCTGGAGCGGCCTCCAGAGGAGGAGGAGGAGGCTCCCTCGAGAGGGGCCGGCGCGACCGAGGCCGCGGCGGACGCGGCCGCCGCGGAAGGGGCAGGCGGCGCCCCTGAGGAGCAGGAGGCAGAGGGGCCTCCGGAGCCCACAAGCGCCGGAACTGGGGGCGAGAGAACGCCCAGCCCCCAGAGAGCCCTTGAAGCGGGCGACAGGGGAGGCGCCCCCACAAGCCCCCTGGCCGCTCCAGAAGCGGCGGTGAGCCCAAGGCAGGAGGCCTCGGGCGCCTCGACAAGGATCGAGGCCTCCGCACCTGGCAATGGTGCGGGAACCTTGGTGCGGCGGGAGCCGCGAGCGGCTCGCCGCCGGGTCGTCGTCAATCGGGCACTGCAAGCCCTTGGCGAGGTGGAGGACGAGCTCATCAGGGAGGAGGCCGCCATCGCGGCGGAGCGAGCAAGGCTAGGCGAGGCCTGGTCCCTCCTCCAAGAGAGGGTGGAGTCCTGCCGCCGCCAGGACGCGGCGGCCCAGGCAGAGCGCCAGGAGGCCCTCCGCTTCGCCAAGGAGACCCGCGACAGCGTCAAGCGGGAGGCGCAGGAGGTCATGGACCAACTGGACGCCGACCGGGAGGCGCTCGACGAGGAGACTGCCTCCAATGCACCAGGAGCTGGCGGCCGCGCGGCAGCAGTTTGCTGCCGAGTCCGAGAACACGCGGGCCAGCCTGAAGGAGCAGCGCGAGCTGCTGGAGGCTCGCGAGGGCCATCTGGCAGTGCGCGAGGCGGAGCTGACACAGCGCGGAGGAGAGCTGCAGCGGCGCGAGGAGCAGGTCCAAATGCTCGAGAAGGACCAGGCCATCCGTGAGGAGCAGCTCAAGGCCCGTGAGGGCAAGTTGGCCCGGGGCGAGGCCACCTACTCGGAGCGCATGGAGAAAGCCAACGCCGACCTCGCCAAGAAGCAGAAGAAGGCGGAGGATGATGCCGCCGCCAAGGTTAAGCTCGCCCGGGAGGAACTCTCCGCAGAGTACAGGGCCAACCTCGCGAAGCAAGAGGAGCGCTTCACGACCAAGCGCCAGGAACTCCTGGACCGCATCGACGTCCTCGAGAAGGAGGTGCAGCAGGCGGCTCCTCTCCTCCAGAGCGCCCAGGAGGCCCAAGCCTGCGCCGAATCCAAGGTCACGGCCCTGGAGGAGGACCTGCTCGAGCTCCAACAGCAGGTGGGGCCGGTCGCCAACCTTGTCGAGCAGGCGCGGGACAAGGAGAGCCACGGCCAGGTCATGAAGCGTCAGCGCCGGCTCATGTTCGAAAGCCTGGTGCAGCGTGCGCGCGCCATCGCGGACAACTTCAGGATTGAACTTCCTGCGTTCGACGCAAGAGGGGGCGATGACGCGGCGTACAACCTCTTCTTCGAGCAGTTTCCTCGGGGGGGTCAAAAGACCGCGAAGGNGCCATCCGCGAGGAGCAGCTCAAGGCCCGCGAGAGCAAGTTGGCCCGGGGCGAGGCCACCTACTCGGAGCGCATGATAAAGCCAACGCCGACCTCGCCAAGAACAGAAGAAGGCGGAGGACGACGCCGCTGCCAAGGTTAAGTCCGCCCGGGAGGAAATCTCCGCAGAACAGGGCCAACCTCGCGAAGCAAGAGGAGCGCTTCATGACAAGCGCCAGGAGCTCCTGGACCGCATCGACGTCCTCGAGAAGAAGGTGCAGGAGACGGCTCCTCTCCTCCAGAGCGCCCAGGAGGCCCAAGCCTGCGCCGAATCCAAGGCCACGGCCCTGGAGGAGGACCTGCTCGAGCTCCAACAGCAGGTGGGGCCGGTCGCTAACCTTGTTGAGCAGGCGCGGGACAAGGAGAGCCACGGCCGGGCCATGTCGCGTCAGCGCCGGCTCATGTTCGAAAGCCTGGTGCAGCGTGCGCGCGCCATCGCGGACAACTTCAGGATTGAACTTCCTGCGTTCGACGCAAGAGGGGGCGACGACTCCGCGGCGTACAACCTCTTCTTCGAGCGGTTCCTCGGAGGGGTCGAAAAGACCGCGAAGGAGTTTGACGCGCGCGTCGTGGCGGAGAGCCGCGACCTCCTCGTCGTTGCCACCGCCAACATCTTCTGCAACCTCAAGCAGCTCGACGCCTCCATCGACCTCGCGGCTGTGACAGCGCCCGGCGACCCCAGCTTCCGCACGAAAGCGATACAGGAGGCTGCGGAGGCGTACGCCAAGAAGTTTGACCAGGCCGTGATCTTTGAAGGCGACGGCGGCAGCGAGGAGGGCGCCGAAGAGGAAGAGGAGCGCACCGCGGGCGGCGCGAGCACCTCAGGGGGCGCACAGGCCTGAGCTTCTTCCTGCAGCTGGACGCGCACAATGCGCCCAAGTGTCTTAGCCTTTTGCTTGTGTAAACTTTTGTAAAGACTTGTTGATGCTTTAATTAGACATGCTTGGCGTGTGCCCCTCGAGAGGCTTTTGTCTTCCCTTTCATGTCTTTTTTGCTCTACGTTTTAGGACCCTCTCTTAGCGCTACACCACCGCCGCTTCGGTATGCGAGCGTCATGGCTCCACAAGGCCGGGGGTGCGTGAGGCCTCGAGAAGTAAGATCCCGCGAGGCGCGATGCCTGGGGTTCCCCTTTAACGCGCAAGCAGCCCATGAGGCATAGGAGAGAGAAAAGAGGTTCGAGGGACAAAACCAGCGGAGGGAAAAATTGACCAAGTGTTTGGACTTAGCTTCGCGAGGCATTGTCTGCCTTGGAGGGGGTGTTGGTTCCCTGGAGAGGCGTTTTGGCCTTGTAGAGGGTGTTTAGTTCCCTGTCGAGGCATTTTCTTCTCGAGTGGTTGCCTGAGGCTTGCTTGGGCCTGCTTCCTGCGTTTGGACAGATAGGTGCACCCACAAGCAATACATAGCTAGGTAACTTATGCGCGCTCGTAGGTTCCTTCATGTGTGTCTCGCGAGGAGAACAGGCACTAAGGTTTTGGTGATCCTTGGTGAGTTGACGTGCACGGGAGCTGACTCATGAGTTCAGAGCTCGCTTGGGAGTTGACATGCATGACAGCTGACCCGCAGTTCAGAGCTCGGATCCCTTGGGTTTAAGGCGCTGCTGGGATGCTCCCGGGCACTAGCACCCTGCTAGCCCCCGCTCGCGAGATGCACATGAAGGATCATACGAGCAAGGACAAGATGCAAATATCATAAATGCTTACCAAAGCAGAATCAAACTGCAGGCGCGAAGCGCAAAAGGTTCAAGTTGACCTGAAACAGAGGTTCATTACACTGGCGTGGCCAGAATTACAAAAATCCGCCATGCTCTGGGCATGGGGTCCACATTCTGTGGCTGAGACTCTCGAGGGGGCGTGCCCGTGGCAGACGCATGTAGAGAGAGCTCAGGGGCCCCTATGCGGGGGTGGCTTGTAGAGCCTGCGTCCCACCATGTCTTGGCATGGGGTCCACGTCCACGTCGCCGAGGCATGGTGCTTGAAGAAGTCACCTTGCCGAGGCTTGGTGGCTTGGGAGTCTTCTCGAATGGCCCGCGGCAACGTATAGTAGAGAGGGGAGCCCGAAATTTTTCCTCGTGGAGGATGTTGGTGCTGAATTCTCCCTTGGCGCAAAAAGTTGCTTGCAAAAAGTTGCTCGTCGAGGACGATCAGGGGTAGAACTTGCGCAGGTGCTGGATGTTCCAGGGGTTGGCGATGGGGACGCCGTCCTCCGTCTCGAGCCGCGCAGAGCCAGGCCTGGCGATGTGCACGACTCTGTAGGGCCCTTCCCACATTGGTGAGAGCTTGTGGAGACCTTCCCTGGAGAGGATTCTCCTCAGGACAAGGTCCCCTGCTTCGAGAGTGCGCGGGCGGATGTGACGGCTGTGGTAGCGGCGGAGATCTTGCTGGTACCTTGCCGCTCTCAGGGCCGCATTGCGGCGGAGCCCTTCAAGCAGCAGCAGGTCGTCGTTGCGGAGCTCATCCAGCTCGGCCTCCTTGAAGGCCAAGACTCGCGGAGAGCCGTGGGTGATCTCGCTGGGGAGGACGGCTTCGGCGCCGTAGACGAGGGAGAATGGCGTCTCGCCAGTTGGCTTTGTTGGCGTGGTGCGGATGGACCAGAGCACCGAGGGGAGCTCGTCGATCCAGTTCTTGCCGCTGGCCTTGAGGCGGTTAAGCTTCTCGTCTTGAGGCCCTTGAGCACCTCAGCATTGGCTCGCTCGGCTTGTCCATTGCTGCGTGGGTGAGCCACCGAGGCGTAGCAGATTTGGGCGCCGAGGCTGCCCGCAGTAGGACTTGAAGGCGCCGCTGGTGAACTGTGAGCCGTTGTCGGTGATAATGCGGTTGGGCACGCCGAAGCGGCAGACCAAGCTCCTGATGAATTTCACCGCTGATTTCGCCGGAATGGTGCGCACGGGTTCCACCTCGGGCCACTTGGTGAACTTGTCGATGGCGACGTAGAGGTAGCGGTAGCCCCCGAGCGCTCGCGGGAAAGGTCCCAACAGGTCCAGCCCCCAGACCGCGAACGGCCAGGAGAGCGGGATCGTCTGGAGTCCTTGTGCGGGCTGGTGGATCTGCTTGGCGTGGAATTGGCAGGCGTCGCAGGACTGGACAATTTCAGCTGCATCTTGAAGGACAGAGGGCCAGTAGAAGCCGCTTCGGAAACCTTGCCTGCCAAGGTGCGCGAGGACGAGTGATGGCCGCATTCTCCGCTGTGGATGTCGTTGATGAGCTGGCGGCCTTCCTCGGCAGGGACGCACCGCAACGCAACCCCATTGGGGCGCTTACGGTACAGGTCTCCGTCGTGGAGGCAGTAGGATTTGGCCTGGCGAGCAATTCTCTCAGCTTCTGCATCTTCTTCGGGAAGGACTCGGTCTTGCAGGTAGCGCTTGATCTCGTCGATCCAACCAGTGTCTTGGCGTACCAAAGTCATCAACAAGCGATCGCCTGAGGGCAATCCACAGTTTGGTGCTCCACTTGGTGGGGCTGGTGGGAGCTCCTCTTGGACGCTTGTGTTGACCACTGGTTGCTTGACGGAGGCCTTGACGAGTCTCTCCTCAAACACTCCAGGCTGCTGGGCTTCTCTCTTTGCTGCTCGCTTGGCGAGGTCATCGGCTTCTTGGTTCTCTCCTCGCGGAATATGCTTGAGTTCCATGCCCCTGAAGTGCTTCTCGAGCTTGCGTACCTCTTCAAGGTAGGCCACCATGTAGGTGTCCTTAGGCGTGTAGCTTTTGTTGGAGAAGTTGACGAGGAGCTGAGAGTCGCCCTTGATGAGGATGCGCTTGATGCCGAGGGCGATGGCGGCTCTGAGCCCAGCGAGGAGGCCCTCGTATTCGGCGATGTTGTTGGAAACCTTGTCGTGGTCCTTGAAGCACAACTGGACGGCGTAATATAGCTTGTCGCCTGTTGGTGAGGTGAGGACAGCCCCAGCCCCTGCACTCCGGGCCGCGAAGGCGCCGTCGAAGTGCATGGTCCAGTAGCCGGGCTCTGTCTGCCCTGAGGTTGTAGCTTGTTCTTCTTGAGGCTCTTCTACGCGTGTGTCCGTCCATTCAGCCATGAAATCAGCTAGCGCCCTGCCCTTGATGACTCTTGTGGTGTCAAATTCCAGCTCGAAGGGTTGCAGCTCGATGCCCCAGCTCGCGACGCGATCTGTCGCGTTTGGGTTGCGCAGGACTTGCTCCAGGGGATATGAGGTGACCACTTTGATGGGGTGACCCTGGAAGTAGTGGCGCAGCTTTCTGGAGGCGCTGAGGAGCGAGAAGAGGAGCTTTTGCTGCATGGAGTAGCGCTCGCGAGCATCTCGTAGCACTGTGCTGACGAAGTACACAGGATGCTCGACGAGGATAGTTGTAGGCGTGGCAGCAGTGGGCTCCTCTCGAGGCCCGGTGGAGTCCTTGTTGAGGGTCTCTTGAGGCCCTGCTTGTAGAGGCTGGGTGCTTGTCGAGGCTGCTTCCTTGTCGTGGGGTTCTGGGCTTGTCGAGGCGTGGCTCTGCTTGACGAGGACTGGCTCTTCCCTTTCAGCCACCAAGACCGCGCTTGCCGTCTGAGGAGTGGCTGCAAGATACAGCTTCAGAGGCTCGCGAGGGCGTGGGGCAACCATGATGGGTGGGCTCGCCAGGTATTTCTTCAGATCCTCGAAGGCTTTTGCCGCTTCAGGGGTCCACTTGAAGGGACCAGACCGCTTCATAATCTTGAAAAATGGCAGCGCCCTCTCGCCGAACTTGGAGATGAACCGGCCGAGGCTGGCCATACATCCCGCCAAGCGTTGCATGTCCTTGAGGCGACGAGGAGGCTGCATTTCTTCTATGGCCTTGATCTTGTCGGGGTTTGCTTCGATGCCGCGATGGGACACCAGGAACCCGAGGAGCTTGCCTGAAGGGACCCCGAAGACGCACTTGGCGGGGTTCAGCTTGATGTTCACCTTGCGCAGGTTGGCAAAGGTCTCCTCGAGGTCCTTGATGAGCATGTCCTCCTCGCGAGTCTTGACCACGATGTCGTCGACGTAGGCCTCTGCATTCCTCCCCATTTGGGCCCCCAAGGCGATTCTCATGAGACGCTGGAAAGTGGCGCCGGCATTCTTCAAGCCGAAGGGCATGCAGACGTAGCAAAACACACCACAAGGGGTGAGAAATGCTGTCTTCTCCTCGTCTTCCTTTGCCATCTTGATCTGGTGGTAGCCAGAGAAGGCATCCAGAAAACAGAGGAGTGCGCAGCCGGCGGTGGAGTCCACGATCTGGTCGATCCTCGGGAGGGGATAGGGGTCCTTGGGGCAGGCCTTGTTGAGGTCGGTGAAGTCGATGCAGAGACGGCTTCCTCCGGTGTGCTTGGGAACGACAACACCGTTGGCGAGCCAAGTGGGATGGACAACTTCCTTGATGATGCTTGCTTTCTTCAACTTTTCTACTTCCTTGACGATGAAATCTTGCTTCTCTGGCGCTTGACGTCGCGCCTTTTGCTTCACGGGGCGTGCGTTTGGACACACGGCTAAGTGGTGCTCGATCACCTCCCTCGGTACGCCGGACATATCTGACGGTGTCCATGCGAACATGTCAGAGTTTGCCCTGAGGAAGGCGACGAGCGCGCTTTCCTATTTGGGAGGCAGGTTGGCGCCGATGGTGACGCTAGCCCCCGAGCCGCTTGCCTCCAGAGACACCTGCTTTGTCGCGGCCTTCTCCTGAGAGAACAGCTGCTTCTTCTTCGCGGGGGGCCTCGGGAGGGGTTCTTCGTCCTCGTCAGCAGGGGATGCCACCGCGGCAGCCTTGTAGGCCGCTTGCGCAGCGTACAGGGCGTCAGAGACCACGCCGCGGATGACGATGGTGCCGCCCGAGCCAGGGAGCTTGACGAGGTTGTAGGCGTGGTGGGTGACAGCCATAAACTTGGCGAGGGCGGGGTAGCCGAGGATGGCGTTGTAGGGCAAGCCGATGTGCGCGACGTCGAAGTCGATCAGCTCGGTGCGGTAGTTGGCCTGCGTGCCAAAGGTGACTGCAAGCCTCACTTGCCCCAGAGGGGTCGTGAGGCCCTCTGTCACCCCTGAGAAGGGCCTGGTGGGCATGAGCCGCTCGTAAGGCACCTGAAGCTTCTCGAAGGTCTCGACAGAGATGACGTTGAGGCCTGCGCCCCCATCGATGAGCGTCTTGGAGACGGCGATGTTGTTGATGGTGGGGGTGCAAACCAGCGGGATGGTGCCAACAGCTGAGGTGGACTTGGGGTGGTCGCCGGAGTCGAAAGTGATGGGGTACTGGGACCACTTGAGGGGCCTGGAGGCCTCAACCCCGGGAAGCGCTGCCGCGACCTCGCGAGCGAGTTGCTTGAAGTGACGGTTGGAACTGGGGGCCTGGGCCCCGCCGAGGATGCAAGCAGCGCCGCGAGGCACCTGGTAGCCCTCAGGAGTCTCGGCAGGGAGGTTATCGTTCGCCGGCTCAGCGGCGTTGGCCTGGGGTTCTGCTGGTAGTTGTTGTCGTAGTTGTTGTTCCAGCGCCGCCCCCCGCGGCCACCGCGGCCGCCGCCGCGGCCACCGCGGCCTCCATTTGCTTCGCGAGCCTCGCGAGCCTCGCGAAGCCTCTTGATGTCGAAGCAGTCCTCGGTGGCGTGTGAGTGCCTGTTGTGGTAGATGCAGAAAGGGCGGTCGTCCTTCTTCTCGGTGCCCGCGGCTGAAGTGGCAGCGCGAGGCTGCTTGGCGTCGGGTTCGGCCGCGAGGACCGCGGTGGTCTTGCGCTTCTCGGAGGATTTCTTCTTCTTCTTGGAGCTCTCAGTGGGGTCCTCAGGCTCGTTCTTGACGAACAGGCGGCCCTCTTCAGCCTTGGCGCACTTGTCCGCCAAGTCGAAGAGCTTGACGACGGTGGTGATGTTGTCGTGGATGCCAAGCTTCTCGAGCATCCGCACGTCCGTGACTCCAGAATGGAAAGCCGAGATGACCTGTGCGTCTGTGGCGTTGGGAATCTTGTTCCGCACCTGGCTGAAGCGCTGGATGTACTTGCGGAGGGTTTCGCCAGGCTTCTGGCGCACGCCGCGGAGATCGTTGTACGTGAGGCCGCGCTCGTACGTGCCCTTGAAGTTGGCG
The DNA here is from genome assembly GCA_012064385.1 of Puccinellia tenuiflora. Lineage (NCBI taxonomy): Eukaryota > Viridiplantae > Streptophyta > Magnoliopsida > Poales > Poaceae > Puccinellia > Puccinellia tenuiflora. Next base: position 508,573 of record QRDG01002095.1, read on the forward strand.
ATGAAGCACTTGCAGAGGTCCTCCCAGGAGCCGATGGACTCGGCGGGGAGGTTGGTGAGCCATGAGGACGCAGAGTCCTTGAGAGCCATGGGGAACCAGTTCGCCATGACCTTGTCGTCGCCCCCGGCGGCCTGGATGGCCAGGGTGTAGAGCTGCAGGAACTCCAACGGGTTGTTCTTGCCGTCGTAGCGTGGAGGGAGGTCCGGCCTGAACTTGGTCGGCCAGACGACGCGGCGAAGGCTGCGGGTGAACGCAACCGTGGTGCCGTAGGTGACCACGCCGTCGGCGAGAGTGGCGCGGAGGTGACGCCCGGCGGCGGCGACTTCCTGGACGGCGCGGTTGTGGCGTTGTTGGCCGCGCTCGATGTTTACGCGGGCGTCCTCGGGGGCTCGCTGCACGATTTGGCAGTCGTGCGGCGACGAGGCGTGTGAAGCAGCGCGGTTGTCGCGGGGAGGAGCCCCCGCCGGAGCAGGTTGCGGTGGAGCTGGGGCGGGCGCGGGTTGGCGAGGTGGTGCAGGAGGAGCGCCTGGCGCTGCGTCTCCCGCACGACCAGAGGGGACCAGCGAGCGAGACGGCGCGGGAGCGGCGACGCGGGCGGCGCCGATGAGCTCGGCAACACGGTTGAGCCAACCTTCCTGAGCCGCCGGCGTGGGGCGGTACTACAGCAGCTCCTGCGCCATGAGGAGCGCAGTCGCCGGGCTGGGCGCAGGGCGGCCCAGCGAGGAAGCAGCACGGTCCCGCGACGGGGGCAGGGAGGAGGCCTCCTCTTCGCCGAGGTCGTCCTCAGCGTGGTCGATGTCGTCGTCGTCAGGGTGCTCGACGCGGGGCTCGGGGTCGACGTGGCGCTCCGGAGCAGTGCTTCCACGAGGGCGGCCGCGCTGCCTGCCGGCAGGAGGAGCAGTGGCAGCGCTGGCCGTCCGGCGAGCGAGTCGCTCAGCGCGAGAGCCAGCCATGGTGGTGTCGAGGTTGAAGACGCGCCTCAGCCCCCTACCTGGCGCGCCAAATGTCGGAGAATAGGCCCAGGAACTAGGCGTATCTCACGAGGTAAGAATCGAGCAAGGGGCTGAACACGGAGTCAAACAATCCTCAACGTTCCACGGCGACGGTGCTCGTCGGGCTCGCTGGGGGAGAACACTGCAGAGAGGAACGCGCGGTATTACCCAGGTTCAGGGCCCTCTTGTGGAGGTAAAACCCCTACGTCCTGCTAGGCTGTATTGCTTGTGGAGGTTTTTCAGTACAGGGAGAGCTTGTGGAGCTCAAGGTGGCTACAATGGCTACAAACCCTAACTGGTGAACTTGGGTCGAACCCTTGGCACGGGAGTGCCCTCCCTCCTTTTATAGTCGTCTTGGTCCTCTTCCGCCCAAACATTTGGGCGGGAAGGGTTGCCACATCCCGACGAAGGAGGAAGCACGGTGCACCATAAAGGTGAAGTCCACCATAAAGGTAGAGCCCATGGACGCGGTCCACGGCAGGGGAGCAGCGTCACCAAAGCTGAAAAGAGGCACCGTCCAGCCAGGACGGTGGGCTGGCGCAGCTGGCGTGGAACGGGTCCCGCGGTGACGTCGCCGTTGGAGCGTAGCTGCAGGCGGTCTCCTTATCACCAAAGTGGCAAGTCTCGTTGTCCGCTTTGCTTGGCGCTGCTTTGTTGACCCCTTTATTCATCAGAACGGCAACTGAGGCGCTGGCGTCATCACGCTTTGGCGCGCCAGTGACTCTGCGGGAAGCGCAGAGCCCATGTGCGCTCTGCCGCGGAGGCAGAGCTGGCTTCGAGAGGAAGGAAGCCTTCTCGAGGCGAAAAGCCTCGGCAAGCTTCACGGCTTAGTCCTTAGTCGAATTCCTGATGGCGCCTTGAGGCGCCTTCTTGTAGAGAGATCGCCTGTCGAGACTCGACAGGCTTGGAGAGCCTCTACAGGCCGAAGCCTGGTCCTTAGCGAAAATCAGGCTGAAGAGTCCCTTGGGCCCTGGCGGGCCGGCCCGTGGTACCCTGGTTTCCACTGTGCCGACATACCCCCAGTTGAGTTGCGCTGTGGGGGGGCCGATGACGAAATCCGGCAAGTTGATCTTGTCGACGTCGGTCGAGTTCTTCACGTAGAAGAAGGAGCGCTGCCATTTCCGGCATGACTCCAAGCCGTTGATCCGGGGAAAAATTGAGCCACGCCGAGGCGTGACGGTGGCGGCCCCGCACTGGGTCATCATCTTGGGGGCGGCCGGGTCGGCAGGATTCGGAATAACCTGCTTCCGGAATCCGAAGTACTTGGACCACGCGCGGACGGAGGCCTTGAGACCGAGATAACCCTCGGTGAAGGAGGCGAAGGAGGATAAGGTGGTGATGGCGTTGGCCGGTAGGTGGTGAGGCTGGAGACCGAAACTGTCGAGGAAGTTTCGGAAGAACACACTGGCGGGTAATCCGAATCCCCGCTCGAAGTGCGCGACGAAGACGACTCGTTCGCCCTCCTTGAGACTCGGCGTGGTCTCGGTGCCGGGCATTCGGCACTCGACTCCGGGCGGGATCCGTCGCGTCCGGACCAACCAGTATATCTCGGCTCGTCCGACATCGGAGCCTTCCCAAGAGGCCCGAGTGGATCCCTCCACGGTGGTTTCCTCAACCGAGTCAATCACCTCGAGGGCGGCGTCGTCCGACATCTTGATGAGAGATTACCGAGATCTGCAAAGAAAGGGTTCACCGGCGGTGAGCAAGATGTACCGTGGAGAAAATGGAAAGAAAAAGGGGAAGAAAATGCGGGAAGATGCGAACAAGTGCTAGATCCAAAAGAGCGGTAGAGAGGGAGAAAAGAGGTGCCGTGGCGGCTAACCCGCCGGCGGCGCACCGCAACCACGGCCGCGAGGTCACCGGCGGCGCGCGATGCGTCGCCGCGGTAAAGAGCAAGGGTATGAACAAAAGCAAATAAGGAAATAATGGCGGAGGAGTTCCCATAGATTTAAAGCGCTAATGCGCAAAGGAAGAAAGAGAGGGGAAGAGGGGAAAGCTTTACCGCGGTGTCGTGAGGTGCGACGGCGGCGCTGTGCGTCGGCGGCTCGTCGGCGTGCGTGAATCCGTGCGGCGGCGGCGGATTCCGGGCTCTGCGTGCACTGGAGAAGGAGGAGAACGAAGAGGCAAGGAAGAAGATGAGTGAGTGTGGAGGAGAGAATCGTATCCTCTCCTTACTATTTATGGGCGGCGGTGGAGATCGTGTGTGCGGGAGTTACTGCGCACGATCTCGTAACGGACGAGAGGTTACCACCCCACGATCTGTGGCACGATTCCCGTTGCGGCTTAACCGCCGCACGATCGGCCACACGGGAGGCCACAGGAGGCCAACGGTCCAAGGGCGGTACACGCGATCGGGCGAGACCCGAGGAGACGCACACGCGGTCAAGGCTGCACTCAAGTGCTTACGTGGGCACAGTGGCCAAGACGACCGACGTCACACAGGTGGCACGCATGCCTGTGGCACGTCCATCCGTGCACGATGACCGAGGCGTCAGGCAGAAATGCTCTGCCACGTAGGGAACCGACGACTCGGAGGAGTCATGAGGTTTGGTCCCGTAAGTCGGAATGATCCAACACAAGATGAGATATCAATTTGGGATGCATGGTGTTTTCCGACATATGAGTGTCGCCGGCATATGTTATGTCGGAGATCGGTCAAGAATGCTGATTTCGGGGTAAAACTGCCGTGGCCCTCCATCCGAGGCTGCAGGACCGCGCCAGCTTCGGGGACTAATGTCGGGGGGCAACCCCCGGATATGGGCAAGGTGTCGATGTAAGGGTTGACTCGGTGTTGACCGAGTCACTGAAACCGACATAACTGTACCGGCTGACTCGGAGCTGGCCGGGTCATGATTAACCGACATATTGCTATGTCGGATCACGCAAGTTATATGTCGGATCGTTCTTTGTTCTTCTTGAGTGCAGGGAAGGTGAAACCGAGTTACCGAGAGTTCGGCATGCCTGTGCAGGATAAGGAGGTTTACTCGGGCCATGGTCAAGGTGCAGGTCTTGTCCCTACAATCACGGGTCAGGGCGCAGAGCCACTTGCACGATGGGACGAGGCCACTCGACCCGAGTGATTGACCTCCATGCCGCTGACCGAAGCGGTACCAGGGAGCAGTGTGTTGGAGGAGACAGATGGGACGTGCCACGATGCGGTGACGGAAGCGGTCAGAGGACCGGGCGTGGCTACAGTCCGGGCTACGCCAGCACTGATGTCAGCCCTAACTTGTGCCCTGGGCTTCCCTTTATAAGGAGCACCAGGGGCTCCTCTTACGGGGACGCATGCACACATACTTGCCTAGAGCTCACGCATTCGAGCATTCCTTTCATAGTCAGTAGAGAGCCAGAGAGAGCTTCCGAGACTCGGTTGGAGGCCTAGATCGTGCTGTTCCTCTATCCAGCTCGAGGAGCAATCTTGTAACCAGTTGTAATCCACCTATAAATCGAGTAGCAGGCAGGAGTAGGGGTGTTATCTCCTCACGAGAGCCCCGAACCTGGGTAAAATCGTGTGTGTGCGTGTGAGTTGAGTTCTTTGTGTGCGTGTTCGTGTGCGCAAACCCTCCCCGGGTGCCTCCAGCGTCCATCGGCCCCACAAATCAAGCCATCTTATGGCATCTGCCGTGACACCACCACGACAAAGAGCGTCGAGAAAGAAGGCCGGTATTTCACCACCATGGTTATACCGCCAAAGTCAAAGACCACCGGCGCGAACGCACCCGCGAGAAATGAGCCTTGGGTTATGGCTAGCCAAGTCGACCAATGCTGGTTCATCACAGACCCGTCAAAGCCTAGCCGGGTGGTCGTCAGGAGAGGCAAAAGAAACATCATCGGAATGGATGGAGTCGCCAACGAGCAAGACTTTGACCAGAACGGCGACCCGAAGATGGAAGACGGATACGGCAACCAAACACCGTACACCACAACCGCACCTAAGAAAGGAGTGCTCCCGTACAAGAGAAGTAGCGAAGACGTCCCAGACCTAACCTATGCAACCGCGACAAAGAGGGGCAAGAAGAAGATGGCCGTCAAGAAACGCTAACACGCTAGTTCCGACCATATTGTCAAGATCGAACCATTCATAAGTGTCACTTTTTGTATGTTATAATATTGCATTGAATATTATGTATCGAGATACACATTCATAATTGTCACTTGCATTGTATTGTTTTGACAATATTTGAATATTTAAAATATATTTAGTATATTTTATAGTCTATATTTGTTTGGACAAAGTTTTTACATTGTACTGTTTTGACAATATTTGAATATTTAAAATATATTCAGTATATTTTATAGTCTATATTTGTTTGGACAAAGTTTTTACACTAAATCTGGCATTTACAAAAAAAAATAAAAAAATTGGGCCTACCAGGAGTCGAACCTGGGTGGCCAGGGGTGCATAGGACGCTAACCAGTGAGCTACTGAGTGTTTAGTGATAAGATCTGAACCGCATTTTATTTGAGTAGTAGCCACCACTATGCGAGGCGCATTTATCCAATATGCGCCTCGGGTAATCTTAAGCGAGGCGCATTTTGCAATATGCGCCTCGGCTATTCGCTGTACCAGATCAAAATTCCCCTTTCTTCTTTCTTTCCTCCACTCTCTGTTCACTCCCGATCCGCCCTCGCCGTCGCTGCCCGCTGAGCCCCTGCGCACGAGCCCCTCCCACCGTCCGTCGCTGCCCGCCGACAAGTCCACCAACGAGCTCTCCTCCCACCAGCGCAAGGTCTTCCGCGTCGCCGACCACGCGGGGGTCGCCCTCGCGGGCCTCACCGCCGACGGCCGCGTCCTCTCCCGGTTCCTCCGCAACGAGTGCATCAACCACGCCTTCATCTACGACGCGCCCCTCCCTGTCTCCAGGCTCACACTCCGCCTCGCCGATCCGTCTCCAGGCGCAGGTCCATCTCCAGGCGCAGGGTAATCTCGGTACGATTCGCACATCCTTCCAAATCTCCAATGTAGATTTCCCCAAAAAGACCGGTGGTTGGTGTAGATTTTCCTGCGCGTGTCTGAGTTGGTTGCAAATTCGCGTAATTGGTCCAGATTTCATTCTGCGGCAATGTTGGCTTCGGTTCCGGGCATTGCTGTGTGTGAATCAGTAATAAACTCATCGTGTTTAGGCTGGATGTGCGGCAATGCTGACTGTATGGAGAATTGGGCAATGAGGGATCTCCTCACTTCGTCCGTCGGTTGGTAGGTCAGGGGTCTTCATTGTTCTTTCCTTGTTAGGATCACATCACACTTTATAAGTTGGTTGAATATGCTTTTACTGGTGGCAAATCATTCATGACTCCAACTGATGCTTTGGTCCCTCATGATTGCCTATCATCTTTCACATGGATTGCAATTGAATGTGACCAGTAGCTTCTGATTAACCGGATCAATGACCTGTGAGTTAACCGTGTAGCATTCACACTCAATATGCTTTGGTTGTTACTAGTACAGCCTTGACTACACTATTTAAGGAGTCTATATTCGTGTTGATGTTTTATTGCTGTCATCTTCCAGGGATTTATAGGAACAATGGTTACTTATATACATGTACGGTTTGTTTGGTGTCGCAGAGAAGCTAATATGTGTGCTCATGTCTTAGCTAGGGCTGGGTGTAATGTGCCTGATTCAGAAGTGTGGATGGAGTCTCATCCTCCAATGCTAGATCAGTTGTTATGTAAAGACCTGATGTATCTTTGTTGATATGAATAGAATCCCAGCTCATTCTCAAAAAAAAAAAGAATACAATTTAATTTAGCCATGTGTGAATGTGAACTATCCTGTTGCTACTTATATCCGGTTGTAGAATTGCTGGCTGTGTATGTTGTCCAGCCAGCAGTTGCTGGCTGTGTTTGTGCCTTTTTAGGCCATTTTGTGCAGGTTTTTTCTTTTTGAGTTGCCAATGTTTCGCCGGGATGTTGATTCATTTCTGTCCCGGCGAATTTCTGGCACTCCTTGGCATAGAAATACAGGGGAGGTGCTGCCAAATTTTTCCTAGAAATTTTTGTGCTAATTAGTTCCATTTAATTGTGTGTTTAGATATGTCGGGGGAGCCGGGCCCTTCTAGCAGCAAGAAGCCATTTTGGGAGCAGCTAGCGGAACTGGAATCCCAAGAGGACCCGGAATTCATTCCGCGGGACGACGAGATGGAGGACGACGAGGATACCTCGTCTTCCGATGGTATTGAGGAGACCGGGAACGACGATGGCGACGCCACTAACACGGAAGGCGGTGGTGAAGCTACTACGGACGGTGGTAGCCAACCGAAACCGAAGAAGGCCCGGAAGAATCGGACCCCCATCGTGGTCGACACCACCAAAAGGTACATCTTCACAAGAGTGAACAATATAGGGGCGCCTCAGGAGCCGGAGGAGTTTGTCACGGGTTACGTAAACCAACTCGCTGCAATCCTCCGGAACACCGTCACCATCAACACGGAGAACCTGAAGGGCGAAGAGAACAGGGGTTTCCTGATTCAGCTCTTCCGGAAGCTGCACCAAAGATATGCGTTCCCGTGTGATGAAAATGGGGCAGAGCAGTACAACAATGACAAACTCAAAGGGAATCCGGTGAACAAGTACGCCATTAGGAAGTTCACGAAGGCCTTGTCGAATTGGAAGGCCCGGGTGAAGAAGCTGATTGTCGAGGACAAGCTAAGTTACTCGGAGCTCATCAAGAAGGAGCCTCTGGTCAAGGAAGAAGACTACAATCAGTTCAAGGCCAGATGTAACTCCATCGTGGGCAAGGCCAAACGTTTGAGGGGCAAGGAGTTGAGAGCCCTGAACATTGGTACCCACCATCTCGGCTCCGGCGGTTATAGAGCCGCGAAGCCCAAATGGGACAAGGAGGACGCCGCTGCTCGTGAAAGGGGGGAGACACCTCCCTTTGACGACATAAAGGAGGAGCAGGCAAAGAACTTTGTAAGGGCCCGGTTTAAAAAGCCGAGAGGGTCCGCTGAGTATTCCTCGGAGCCCGCCGGTCCCTTCTCTTCGAAGGTGAAAGACTTCATGAGTAACTATGTAAGTAGTTTGCATGCAAGTCGATTAATTGATTGCGTTCACGATTAATCAATGAAGTCTAGTTTTCTGATCAAATGCTTCGTGTTCCTTGTGCGTAGGAAGCGGAGTGTAGGACCTCCTCATCCCAGGGCGGGTCGACGCCCGTCGCCAAGTGGGACAACACTTTTAACAGGGCGCTGAACAAGACCAAGAATGTCGATCCCCTGGCGGCCCCGTCGTCGGCTGGTCGTGTGGTGGGCTATGGCGGCCTTACATGGTCCGAGTACTATGGCCAAGAGCGGAAGGGATCCAAGACCGATGTGAAAAACCTAAGGGAACGGGTGGACGCCATTCCCTCTATAGTCCAACAAGCCGTGAACCAGGCTGTGTCGGCTGCCGAGATAAAGTTCCAAGAACGAGTCTCACAAGTCCAGACACAAGTCCAGTCACAAGTGAACGAGAAGCTCAACACCATCCTTCCCGTCTACATGGAGAAGTACATCAAGTGGGAGAAGGGTGGTAGACGGGGGCCGCCACCGGTTGCCAACGTCGACAGCGCCCAATCGGAAAACGTGGCGCGGCCGGAGGCGCTTCTTACTCCTCCAGCTCCGGAGCTTAACTTGCCGGCCCGCACCGCCGTGGCAACAGGCAGCCACTCAGCCGCCACTTGCGCGCCCAACAAGCCTGTCGTCGGCGGCGCCTCGACATTGGCCGAGTTCGACGCCCTCAAGGTAACTAATTAATTAGCTGGGAGAGTCTCAACCACATGACCGACTAATGACTTGATATCCGTTTTACTGACACCCCGCCTACATGTCTTTCGCAGGAAGACACTCCTTGCACCCTAATGCACTGGGTGGGCGGCCAGTTGAAGGATGTTGCCAAGGGTAGTATCGTTCAGCCGGAGAGCCGCGCATGGCACAATGGCACAATGGACCCCGGCAATATGAGGGTCAAATACACTATGGTGCTTCCGGGCTACGAGCAAGTGGAGCCTCCCTCTCAACCGGCTGGATGGGACGATGATGACCCGCCGGCGGTCCTCAGTACCGCCTTCGGCTACATGTTCCAATGGCCGAAGAGCCAGATCCGTTTGGGGACGGAGGACCAGCACAACATCACCCCAGAGGCAACACGTCCACCACATGATGAGGCAGCACATCAAGCACAACCTGATGAAGACTTTGAGATGGCGGACTTGGACAACATGGCACAGGATCCCAACGATGGAGACAATGACCCGTACTTCGGCGACCAGTTCATTAACACAAGGTTTTCAGATTATTATGAGCCGGCACTATCAGGCATGCATGATCAAGTTGCCGAGACCCAACCAGCACCGGCGAAACCCCCTTGCCAGGTGCGTCTCTTCCGAAATAGTCAGGAGACGCCGCCACCCGCCCCCTTCACCGAGCCTCCGAGGCCAGCAGTTCCTATGAGCACCCTCAAGAAGGCAGTCGGTGAGGTGAACACGGCCGCCGTGCCCAACGCCGTGAAGGGCAAGAAGCAAGGTGGTCGCAGAAGGAAGGCTAAGGGTGACCGGGGCCAGGAACAAATTCCTGTTTACCGGGCTAAGGACGGCCCTGTGGGAGAAGCTTCCAGGAGTAAGCATCACGTGGCTGGTACGCCGATGATGCCTCCATCGATGCTCGACGTCGCAGGCCCGCATATGCGCAATCTTCATCATAGCTGTCTACATGTCGAGGAGCGCCGCCTTCGAGAGAATGATCAGTCGTACATGGTTTACAGGGCTAAGGTGCCTTCTGATGTGCCGTGCCTCGTCAGTGTACCCCCCGGGGATATCTTCTACTTGCGGCATACCGACATCTTCATCATGTTGAACGGGTCCGGCTGCATGATACCCTGGTCCGGCTGTTCTCCCTGAATATGGCCATGCAGATCATACGAGACAACATCCCCGGCATCCAGATAGTGGACCCCTTCTTCATGCGTGACGCCTTCCTGAGATCTGAGGACAACATCGCGCTGGCGTCCGACTACCTCTTAGCCTTCATGGAACAATACTCAGACAAGGATGTGATTCTCCTTCCCTACCATCCCATCATGGCCGGTGATCGGACAGGCTGCGTGCTCATATACTTAGACGTGAAAGACTCAACAGCCATGTACCTCGACTCTAACAGTGCTATCCGGAAGGACTACTCCACTATCAGGAGAATTCTTGATGGTGCTCTCACCGGCTACGTCGCAGCGGGAGGCGTCAAACCAAGAACACCACATCTGAAGTTCGGCGCGCACATGTTCCGCCACACGATGCAGTTCCCCTACGTCAAGCAGCCGCCTGGCAGCGAGAAGGATGCCTTCTACGTCATCCACCACATGAAGGCGTTCTTCCAGGAACAGGAGAACCGCACGCTGCCATCTGACCTCAAGAGGTGGGCTGAAGATCTTGCAGAAATACAGGATCGCAACCTCAGGCAGAACTTCTTCAACATCCAGGAGGAGCTCGCGACAATCGTGCACCAGGAAGTCATGAGGCGGGGGGGCGCCTTCAGTATCGCCTATACACCGCCCAACAAGGAGATAGACGCAGAGTTAGCGCGGCAGGGCGACGGCAGGTCATTCATGCAGATGGCGAAGAATCGGTCGGGCTTCATCAATGTCCCCTCGAAGAAGTCTTGATGATGCCATGATGTTTACCTAGCTAGCTAGCTGTTAGTTCCGAACTATATCCACGATGTCCTTGTGTGTTGTAAACCCTATCCCTATGTTTACTTGCCTAGCAAACTCTAGTGTGTTTCGTCAAACCGTTGAAACCTGATTGTGAGCGACGCTATCTAGTTATTTGTGTGTTATGAACTATTTCAATGCCTTGGTCATGTTGCTTTTTATTCGTTAGTTGCCGTCGTTTGCGTTTTGAAATGCCGATGATTAAAACGCGTTGTGGCACAATGTGTGTGATTATACCCTGACGATCTGGTGTGCCTTGTGATATGTACAAAGACGAGTCGTTATGCATCTAACTTGGCACACCAGATCCGTCAGCGGCATTGTCATTTCCGTGTCCAACCTAAGTATATATGAGGCATGCTCTATTTTTTGAGTTGGCTCTTTTCTTGATAACAAGTGCCGATGATTAGAACGTGTTGTGGCACTATGCGTGTGACTAGGCTCGCTGTTCGATCTTGTGTGGCAACTAGACTAGTAATTTGGGCATATACTCTACTTGCTGCACAAGATCGAATAGCGAGTCTGGCCATTTTCCGTGCCCAACCAAAGTATGAGGCACGAATCCAAGTCATTCTTGGGTTGCTTTCTTTGTCTTCTCTTCGAGTTGCCTCTTTTATTGACAAGTGTGTGTCTGTGTCTTTTTTTCCGGGTCTTTCTTTGAAACGCCGATGATTAGAACGTGGTCTCTTACATGTTGTTGCACCATATATATGCATGATTCTATCTTGTGAACTGCTAGCTATTGTTTCCCACTGACATAACTAATATCATCTTTCTTGTGTGTGTAGGAGATGGCGAAGAAGTGCTATGTTGTTTACATAGGTATTGTTCCAGGAGTGTACGACGAGTGGAAACACTGCCACAACAAAGTGAACGGGTTCCCGGGCAACCTCTACCAAGGCTACGAGAGTAGAGCGGTGGCGGAAGCTATGTGGAGACAACACCGGAGGGAGAAGAACCGGGTGAGGAACTTCGTCATCGTCATCACCATCACCTTGCTCTTGGTGGTTGGTGGTATTCTCTACCTTGCCTACTAGTTTCAATGTTATTGTAATGAGATGGTGAAAATCATGTACTCGGTCTCGAGAGATATGTGGACATGGCACATGTAATGTGATGGATATGTGATACTTGTGTGATGATGATCTACTATTTGATGGATGTGTTAGTTTTATCCATATTTTGGTCCATTGGACCCTTTTATATATATCTGTGAATATACTGTGAATATACTATGAATATACTGCTGAATACCTGTATACTGTACAGTATATAGGTATTTTATTTTTAATTTCGAAAATGATATCAGAGGCGCATATTGGAGGTCATAGGAGGCGCATATGCCACATATATGCGAGGCGCATCACCGAGCTATGCGAGGCGCACCCTATATGCGCCTCTGCTAATCTGAATAGGCGAGGCGCATTTCAGTATGCGCCTCCGATATACCTATAGGAGGCGCATATTGATATGCGCCTCGCATAAGGCAAATACCCGAGGCGCATATCATATGCGCCTCCGGTAAAAAATACCAGAGGCGTGGACATAGAGGCGCATATGATATGCGCCTCGGATGGGCAAAGTGGTGCGCCTCGGCTAGGGTTTTCCCTAGTAGTGGTACACTACAGGGTCGAGCCAGTAGCAGCGGTTGCAGCGCCGCGATGGAGGCCAGCGCCAGCCACGACCTCCTGCTCTCGCTCTCCATGACCATGTGGGTCGCCCCCAGTCCAATACGCCGCCTTCGTCCTCTTTGGCACGACCGACTTGACCCAGTCCAACGGTGAGCAACGTCTCTACGTCCAAATCAAGGACGCCGGCATCGCGGCGATGCACGACAGGGCACTCGGGGCGCTCTATGTCGGCTCTTACCGGCGGCGGGACGAGCAGAGCGGAGCTATGTAGGCTGTAGCGCCTCTTGTGAGTCGGCTGGTGGCACTCTGTTCATGCTGGCCCCGTCGCTGCGGACGTGTCCTACACTCCGGCGTCGTGCCAAGCGCCAGCGGTGGCGCGTGTGCTGACAGATATTGCTCGAAGGTGTGGCCGTAGGGGAGGTGGGGCAACGGAAGTCGTCCGACCAAGAGTCTGCTCTGAAACCTCGTACTGCTAGCGTGTGGCCCGCTCGGTGAAATTCCTCGTTGCAACGTTGTATCCTACTCCTGCACCAGCCATCTCGATGCTCTCTCTTTCGAACTTCGACCGTCGCGGCCGCTGCTCCGCCGGATCAATGCCACGCCGACCAGTTCTTGCCTATGTAGGGAGAGGCTGGGGACCTGGGGTCGGGCAAAGCAGTCCACGGCTTAGTCTCTTTCGTATGGTGACACCACGTAATTAGTGGCCGTGCTGGTGCTGCTAACCCTGCGTGTGCGGCCGCACCCTCGGGCTCAAAGAAGTGCATTCAGAATGTCCGATTAGCGTAGGAATTAGGAGTTCTCATCTTACTAGGTCAAGCTAAGTAGTCGTATTAGCCAATACACGTGCATGTCCACGGTGGAATCTAATCAGCTTGCTAGCTAGCTAGCTTGTACTGAAGTTTGTACGCGTAATCTAATCAGCTTTTCTTTTTAATCAATGATGACAGATTCATAGAGTACAGAAGACTCAGGTAAGTAACTTGGGACGCAATCTTTGATCATGGATGTCAAGAAGCAAAGAAGGAAAAAAGATAGCGATCGGTATGCGCGGATGACCAGTAAAGAAAAACAAGAAAAACTAAAAAAACGCCGTGAAGGTTATCAACGAAACAAAACAATTAAAAATTCAACTCAATTGCAGAAAAAATACACACAAGTAAGGAAGAAACATGGTAGGTTTGAATCCAGAACAGAAGAGAAAAATGAGACCGAAATATCCAAATATGCAGGTAGAGCAAAAAAAAACCTAGAATAGAGCAATTGATGGCTAACCGTGAATTTAGGAGCAACACACCATGTAAAGAATCAATGCGACGCATACATCGCGAAGAGAAAGTTGGTACATATGCCATCAATGTATATAAGAGGTCATACGAGATAAATTTATATGAAATTATTACAAAGATGAGAATGTATTAATATATTTTTTTTACCCATCGAGCTATTTTTACTATTGTTAACGCGAGAAAAATAATATATTACATTGGTCAACCATTTTGGGGTGAATTTAGGTTCTGCTAACGTTTTTCTTTCGAAAAATTATTTTTCACTCCGTAGCAACGCACGGGCATGTTTGCTAGTTAAGATAAATCAGAGTATAGCTTTAAGTCTTATGACATGAAGTTAAAATAAGAACATGCTAGATCTAGTCATGGAGAAGTGGCAATGGTCACACCCACACCTCCGGTAGCTTGGTATTTTTCTTTATCCCTAGTGAGGCAACAAAGTAAGGTAAAAATACCCAAGTGGATCGCAGAACTTCTCTCACTTTCACCGCACTAGCCACCCCCTCATTACTCCAACTAATACACACGTTACCCCACACAAGCTCTCATAAACATGCTTGATCAAAACAAGTAGATAAGAATGGGGTACATAATATGCATCTACTTTCATAACTGAAACAAAACAATTGCAATCTCAAACATATATTAACTCATAATGAGATCCACCACAAAGGAATTACATAGATGACCGTAATCATGTTCGGCAGCTCATACGGTGCTAATTAGTAAAGCCCAAAGAGAGGAGAGATACATAAGTTACTTCCACAAACCCATAGTGCAGGGGTGGACTACTCCCTCTTCATCATGGACACGGTGGAGATGTCGTTGGGGGAGATGGAGACCACACCGGCAGCGCCCCGCCGAAGTTTTCCCCCTCCAATCTGCAGCTCCAGGTCTCTGTTTCGGTGTTTCTATGTTTCGACGGTGCTCTCCTCTGGAAAACGTCGGGGACTATTTTTATAGTCCGTTTTAGGTCAAGACGAAGCTTCTGGAAGAAAGATCGACGGCAACGGAGCCACGAGGCCCAAAACAAGGGGTCCCATGCGGCCAGGGAATCTGGCCACGTGGGCCTAGGTGTTTTGGCCCTCGGGCCTCCACTTCTTCGCCTCCTTCTCTCATACGCCTTCTTCCTTCCAAAAAATGATCCCCGTAAATTTTCAGGTCATTTGGACGTCGTTTGGGTCCCTGAAACTAAAAAATATAGAAAATAGGGTTTTCTGCTAGAGCAGGGTTAATTCCAGAAAAATAGGGAAACTATGAAATATTCCCAAAATCAATAGAAAATAATGATATAACCCTTATATGATGCAAATATGATTGAAATATAAGTAATTCAATGCAAAGTTCATATATGCATTTTACATGCATCAACAGTGCGCAAAAGAATTATGCTACTACTGAAAAAGAATTTGTAGCTGTAGTTTTTTCTTGTGATAAATTTAGACAATACATTGCTGATTCTAAAGTAACTATCCATACTGATCATGCTGCTATTAAGTACCTTAGGGAAAAGAAGGATGCTAAGCCTAGGCTTATTAGATGGGTGCTTTTTTTGCAAGAATTCGATTTGCATATTGTTGATAGGAAAGGTGTGATGGCGTGTTGTTGGGAGACCCCAAGAGGAAGGTATGATGCAACATAGAAGAAGTTTTCCCTTGATTACAAAACCAAGGTTATCGAATCCAGTAGGACTTGGAGAAGGCTTAGCAAGGTGTCAATCCACTCTGGCGCTTGTAGATTAATGCGGACCTGCACACAATCACAAACAAACTACTTTGCCCCAACAAAACAGAGATGTTGTCAATCTCTCCAGCTTGCCAAACACAAAGAATTAAATGTGTGGATGTAAAATATGATGATGAAATATGACCAATGAGCAAATGATGATGAAAAGCTATGAAAACGGTTGTAAGCAATGTAGAAAAATAGGACCGGGGTCCACAGTTCACTAGAGGTGTCTCTCCAAAAGATATACATGATGGGTAAACAAATTACAGCATGGCAATTGACAGAATTGTAGGCGCACAACAAGGCTATCATAAAACAATATAGTTCACCGCTTCATCTAATATGGGCATTACGTCAAAATACATAGACCGTCATCCAACTGCATCTATGACTAATAATCCACTCTGGGATCGCTATCCAGCATGTCACCCAAAAGTATTAAGTTGCAAGCAACACATCATTGCAATAAGCAAAGTGCATAATGTAAGCAATGTAGATAACACGAAGAAATCACACCGCTGTTTTCTCCCTAGTGGCAACAACACATCTCTAGCCTTGACCGTTCCTATCACCGAACTCAGACAAAGAGAGGCATGAACCCACTATCTAGCATAAATACTCCCTCATACAACACTAACAATTACTCGGCCAAAGCAACCACTAGCATCAGAGAGCATTCAAGATCATAGATGAAACACATAACTGAACAAAAGTAATGACTTCCACAATTCATGGGATCCATGCAAACACAATCATGTAGCAATTACAAATAGATGATCTTGATCATGATAGGAAGCTCACAAGATCTAGCAATGGAGTACAAGGAGGAGAGACAACCATCTAGCTACTGGTATGGACCCGTAGTCCCGTGGTGGACTACTCACGCATCACTCCGGAGGCAGACATGGTGATGTAGATGCCTCCGGCGTCGAATCCCCTCTCCGACAGGGTGCCGGGAAGAGCTTCTGAATCCTCCCGAACTAGGGTTTGAGATGGCGGCGGCCTCAGACGTATTCTGGAAATTGTGATTGGTTCTCCTCTGTTTTTAGGTCAGAGGGGAATTTATAGGCGAAGGGACGACGCGAGGCGATGGTCAGGGGCCGCAGGTGGGCCCCACGCGTGGCCAAGGGGGGGTGCGGCCAGGTGGCTCCTGGAGCCCATGTGCCTCCCCTCCGGCTGTCCTTCGGGCTCCGTCTTCATTTCATATTGGAAATAATTCCCGTAAATTTTGAGAGCAATCCGAGAAACTTCTCAAAACAACTTTTCAGAAACAAAACGACAACAGAAAACAGGAACTGGCACTGGGCATCTTGTTAATAGGTTAGTTCCATAAATTAAGCCAAAATGATATAAAAACATTGTAAAAACATGTGGCACTGATATATAATCAAGCATGGAACATAAAAATTATAGATACGTCGGAGACGTATCAAGGTGCAGATAATCCTGTTGTTGATGATTTATCTAGAATGGAAAATATACCTGATGATCCTACCCATTTGAACGATAGTTTCCCTGATGAAAAATTTTAGTTGTTAAGGTAAGCTCTTATGATAATCCTTGGTATGATGATTATGCTAATTTTATTGTCTCAAATTTTTTGCCTCCAAGTTTTACTCATCAACAGAAGAAGAAATTATTTTACGATTTGAGGCACTATTTTTGGGATGACCCACATTTATACAAGGAGGGAGTTCATGGAATCATGAGGAGATGTGTTCCTGAGCATGAGCAAGAGGAAATTTTGAGAAAATGGCACAATAGTGGCTATGGTGGCCATCACGCAGGAGATAGGACCGCACACAAAGTTCTTCAATCCGGTTTTTATTGGCCTACTTTATTTAAGGATTCTAAAAGGTTTGTTTCTTCATGTGGCGAATGTCAAAGGGTAGGTAATATTAGTAGATGTAATGAAATGCCTATGAATTACTCTCTTGTTATTGAACCTTTTGATTGTTGGGGATTTGACTTCATGGGTCCTTTTCTCACTTCGCACGGTAATACCCATATATTTGTTGTTGTAGATTATGGTCCCTAGGTTTGGAGTAGAAGCTATACGAACTAAAAGTGCTGATCATAAGACATCTTTAAAAATGCTTAAAGAAACTATCTTCCCTAGGTTTGGAGTACCTAGATATCTTATGACTGATGGGTGTTCCTATTTTATTCATGGTGCTTTTAGGAAAGTTTTAGCTAAATATGATGTTAATCACAGAGTCTCTTCACCTTACCATCCGCAAACTAGTGGGCAGGTTGAAATAACTATCAGAGAGATCAAATTAATTTTGCAAAAGACTGTCAATAAGTCTAGGAAGAATTGGTCTAAAAAACTTAATGATGCTTTGTGGGCTTATAGAACTGCTTATAAAAATCCTATGGGAATGTCTCCCTATAAGATGGTTTATGGGAAGGCATGTCATTTGCCTCTTGAGTTAGAACATAAAGCTTATTGGGCTATTAGACAACTCAATTCTCATCCCACTCTCGCTGGTGAGAAAAGATTGCTTAATCTTAGTTTTTTGGATGAATGGAGAAGTGAGGCTTATGAAAATTCTAGGTTGTTTAAGGAAAAGGTAAAGAAATGGCATGATAGGAGGATTTTAAAAAGGGAGTTTAATATTGGAGATAAAGTATTGTTGTATAGGTCTCGATTAAGATTTTTTGCAGGAAATTGCTCTCTAAATGGGAAGGACCATTCATTGTTGAGGAAGTCTACCGTTTTGGTGCTATTAAGATCAACACCTTCGATGAAGACAAACCTCAAGTGGTGAATGGTCAGTGGCTCAATCATTATATTTCAGGTAATCCTATTGAGAAAGATGCTGATATAATTCAAGTGGTCCTTCCGGAAGAATTCATTGAAGAAAAATACCGGAAGGCTCCAGAATCAGTAAAAGAATAAGTAATAGTTTCGGTAAGGAAAGTTTCTAGGAAAATTCCAGAAAAATTACAGCGTAAGTTTTTGGAAATATGAAAAATTAGTAGACGAAACGGAGTCTAGCGGGCAGGGACGTCCCCTGGCCGCGGGTGCCATCCAGGCCGCGGCCGAGACCCGCCCCTATCCTCTGGACACCACCTCCGACTCCACCTCATCTCGTTTCATTCCTTTCTACGCAAAACTTTTTGCTATATATTCCCCCGAAAATTTCGAGGAGCGTATCCTGTGTTTTCGTCGTGTTTTTGTTTCGAGTTGTTTCAGCCAGGATCTAAATCATGGCATCTTCTTCCGGCCTTAATAACACCGGCGAAGATGATCAAGACAAGGACTTCTGAGCGGCTAAAGGGGAAGAAGAAGTGTTCGAGAACATGCCCGAAGATGATGGAGAGGAGGTCGAAGAAGACCAACGTCAATACCCTTACGCCAATATCGCAAAGATTGGGGTGTCGAAGAATCCTTCTGTTTTTTGAGAAAAGGGCATGGCTGCAAAAATCAGATAAAGGCCCTTGCAGGAACTCGGCTGGGAGGTCCCCTTTTTCTCAAACCAGAAACCCTTTTCATACTTTGATCCATAACCACCAACTTGAAAATATTCCGTTTGGAGAGTTACCTTCTGCTTGGGATATAGATCGTGCTCATGCAGGGAGTGGAAGCTTTGGAGCAGATAATAAGGATAGATGGGGAAGAGCCCAAGACGACTGGGACACGCCTATTGGGTTGCCGAGGAGCCATATTGAGAGCAACACAAAGATGATCTGCAACCTTGGCCACCAGCTCGAGGAGTTAAAAGAAACCATTGAGAGGCTCATAAGGATCATCGACCCTTCGCCACCGCGGGAATAAGTTCAAGCATCTTTGGGGTAACGACACTCCCTTGGCTTGTTCCAAACTTGGGGGAGTGCCCCGGAATAAGTTCAAGCATCTTTATCATTGTCTTTTATAATTATGGTTGTGTGAGTTATGTCTTGGGTAGAGAAGTTATAGTGTAGTATGGTGTTGCATTGTGTTCTATCACTCCTTAGAGTGCTCTATGTATCCATTGGTGTGTGTGTTTCTATAATGGAATATAAATGATAAGTCTTCTTTTGCTCTTCTTCACTTTATATTCTATTATGGCAATCTCCCTCATACACTGATCTTGTGGTAAGTGATGATTTCACATTGGGTGTGAGAGTAGAATTTTGTTTAGTTCTAGCAAGCATGGTTCTGATTAACCGCAACAATGCTTTGATGCTTAAGTAGGGAAGAGGAATTTACATGCAAATCTATTATCTTGAATATCTTACATGCTAGTGAATCCTCTAGTCTATGCTCTTTTGCTTAAAAGAATTATGCTGATGAAGATGTTGGCTTAAATTATTGTTTAGATGGCATATTTTGATTGTTATCTCTCAACACTTTATGTTTGCTACAAAAACCTTTGCTAGCCTAAAGCTTTGTACTGAGCAGAATGACTGCTCGTGCATCCAATCCTTTAGCCAATCACCTTCCACAAGTGTCCACCATACCTACCTACATGTGGTATTCTCATCCACTTCAAGTAAATTGTCATGCACTACATTTAAAAACTTCAAATACTCCAATTTGTGTCTCTGTTTTTAAGCTCATGAGGAAGTAGTGAAGGAGTTTGTTATATCCTGTGTCAAGCAAGGTCATTTCGCCCCTTTCACCTGGTGAGGATGGATTACGTGCTCACTTAAATTTGACGAGAGTTGGCCAAGGGTTCGCAGCCCACAAAATATAAATTCAACATCATTAATATCGCCTTCACACAATGAACCTGGAAATCGGTCAAACATTGGCTAATGATAAATAAAGGAGAAAGAGGAATGTACTCGTTCATCTATGGGAGCCACTCTCACCAGTCTAAAAGCCTTGCTTGGTACGGGGGACTAACGGATTTCTTTGCTGTGGATTCGTTGACAAAAGCATGCATATCTCAAAATAATTTTACTTCTCTTTCAAAAATTGAAAAGCTCTAGTGCATGATAAATCCCTGCTTCCCTCTGGGAATGGCCTTTCTTTTACTTATTGTTGAGTCAGTATACCTACTTCCTCCATCCTCCGCAAGCAAATCTGAAGTGTTGATTTATGATGATATCATTCATGTTATTTGCAATATGTTTAATATGTCTCGTTACAGTTATTCATTTCTCCATATGTCGGTTTTAAAGCTTTTATCATTTGAATACAGCTTTGATGATTCGCAACTCATGGAAAGAGGACTTGATAGGTGAAGCATATATTGGATCCTTCTTGAAATAAGAGTTGGATAAGTCCGATTGTTCTTACCTAAGCACATCGTTTGCCATTGCTAAATGAATTTCTACTTTGTTATACCTTAACATGTTATTATTGATTCACTTATTCTCGAGAAGTTCTATGAGAATAGGTTGTTTTTTTGAATGCATTTGTTTCGAGAAAGTAAATATTGATGCTTCATGCTCGTATTCTTATTATCGACGCTTCACTCTATAAACCTGTGGTCATGTTTACCGACCTCAGTTTTCGCTTGGGAACAAGCGGAGTCTAAGCTTGGGGGAGTTGATACGTCCATTTCACATCACTATTTTATATCATAATTTATCTTTATTCATTGATAAATTTCTTATTGGGATAGTTTACTTATGTTATTTTACCTTGTTTTGCATTTTTGGGAGATTCATCTGCCGGAGTCCGGAATCAACTGGAAAAATACATGTCAAGACACCTGACGTGCGAAGCTCGGAAAATTCCAAAAAAAATCAGGAGATATTATTTTTAGAAATAAGTCACGGAGCCAAATGGGCGCATGGAGGCGAGCCACTAGGGGTAGGGGCGACCCCTGGCCATGGGTCCAGGTGCCGCGGCAGGGAACCACCCCTGGCCCCTGTGCCCCCCTCCGGCCCCCCTTCGGCGTATTACTACCTTTTGACCTAAAAACGTCGGGGGTGTCCACAAAGAAATATTCCGCCGCCTCTGCGAGGCGGAAACCAGACAGGAAGAAGAAGAGCTCTGGCAGGGAGAAATCTGCCGGGGAAATTCCCGCTCGGAGGGGCAAATCGCCGCCATCGTCATCGCCATCACGCCGGGCATCATCGGGATCATCATCGCCATCATCAGCACCTTCAGCATCATCATCACCCCATATCATCTCGCTGTAGCTTTTGAAGTTGTGATTTGTTAGTTCATTGGGATCACTTCCCGAGTGTTGATTACCCCTTGTAGTTGATGCTTGTAAGTTTTATCAGTGAATTACCGTTACGATCAGATTGTCATCCATATTCATACCACCACTGATCATGATCTATATGATGTCTTGTGAGTAGTTCGTTTGTTTCTTGAGGACATGGGGAATGCCTAGTTGCTAGTAATTGCATAATATTGAGTAATATTTAATGGTTTGATGATTTATGTTGTGTTGTTATTCCTCTAGTGGTATCGTGTGAACGTCGACTACATGATACTTCACCTTTTTAGGGCCTAGGGGAATGCATGGTGTATTTAGTTTGCTTGCGGTAGGGTTACCGGAGTGACAGAAACCTAAACCCCATTTTGCAAACTAGTGCACTAGGGAGTGTAGGATCCCGGGGTTTAAAGTTGTGGTTAGGTTGTTATCTTAATTACTTTCTCTTAGTTGCGTATGCTTGCGAGAGGTTTAATCACAAGTGTGCATTTGTCCAAGTAAGGGCGGTGCATTAGCGTAGGTTCACCCACGCAACACTTATCAAAACATTGAAGATTAATCAACGGCGTGCAATGAAAATGACTAGGCAGGAATTCCCATGTGTCCTCAGGAACGTTTTAATCATCATAAGTAATGCAACTGGCTTGTCCTTTGTGCTAAAAAGGATTGGGACACTTGCTGCAACAATAGTTGCAATCTTTTATTTACTCGTTCTTTACTTGCTTTTTATACCAAAAATCCATAAACATTTTCCTTTTAGTTCTTGAAGTGAAACCTTGCTGAGACCCACTTGTCAACACCTTCTGCTCCTCGTTGGGTTCGACACTCTTACTTATCGAAAGGACTATGATAGATCCCCTACACTTGTGGGCCATCAGTGGAAACAAGATTAACCATTTATGTTTAAACTGGTTGTGTTGACATTTATTAAATCATGATCAACTTTAGAAATAATTCGTTTTTTTAACTACGTCGTTCCTTCGTCTGTGCGCTCTGCATGCCTAATGCATATCATGATAGACATTTATTTTGACTATTAAGACGGAATATATGAAATTATGATTTGGAACATAAATTAGGAAATCTAAATATTTTCATGGCTGTGTTTGACCGCTAGTGCGACACTCGGCTGCTGAGTCACATTTTCTGCCCTGGCCGTGGTTTCTATGGAAAATTTGTTGATTAATTAACTACGCCGTTCCTTCGTATAATTCATTAATTTGACGATTAGGAAATATAATATTTCATTAGCACAAAAGATGTTCTTTTTTGCATAGCCTTCAACCACGAAACTAATAATATTACTAGTACTAATACTACTAAACTAATACTAGTACTAGTACTAATACTACTCCTACTGGTAATGCTAGTACTATATACTAAGCCCTAATCCTAGGGCTTTCCCCTCTTCGCCGGCGGTGCGTCGGCGTCGTCCTCCTTTTCGACGTCGTGGTCGTCGTCGGCGTCATTGGCGTCGTGGTCGCCGTCCTCCTCGTCGGCGTCGTAGTCAATGGGGGGCTCCTCCGCATCCTCATCATCCTCCGACGACGACGAAGACGATGACGAGGACTCGTCCGAGTCTGGGGGGAGTTCTGCCTCCCCCTCCCACCAACCCTTGTAGACCTCCTTGTCTTTGGTGGATGCATCGTTGCTCGGGACGTTCTCTTGCCAGTCGCTATCGTTCGCCATTGCTCGCTCGCTAGAAGAAGGATTGGGGTTTTTTTGGTTTGGTTCCGGCGGTGGGAGGAGAACTGCTCTACATAGAACTGCCGGTGGAACCAAAGGGGGTTTTTAGGCGAGAACCATCGGGAACAATCGAGTGCCTCGAGTTGATCGAAGAGAACATTAAATCGCCTGCACAAGTAGAATGGACGGGAGGTATCAATCCACCTGCGGTTGACAAGACATGACAATAGAAGCATCTTGACTATCTTGACCGTCACAAGCTTCTTTGTGGTATTTGTTTTGAACATTTTTTTTGTGAACAGGATCTTTGGGGTATTGATATGTTGCAAGGGTAAACAACCCAGTCCTAAACAAACATGTTCTTTGTGGTATTTTTTTCCCGCCTAGTAGTGAAAAGAGTGCTCCAAATGAGCTCCAAAGCTAGGGTAAACAACCCATTCCTAAGCAAGTTTTTTTTGACCTTCTCGAAATGAGCGAAAATAACAATGTGATCCATGTATACCATGTTGGGCGCGAATGTGAGATCTTGGCTCAGGGCTCAATAGGATTGATAGGATACTCATATCAACAAGTTGCAACTTCTTTTCCGGAAGCTCATTCACAAAGAACTCCGAGGTTAAGCGTGCTTGGCCCGGAGCAATTTGAGGATGGGTGACCGACCGGGAAGTTCTTCCCGGGTGTGCACGAGTGAGGACAAAGTGCGCAGAAAAGACTAGTGTTGGTCTGTGGGCCAGTCTAGAGATTCTAGAGAGCTGCCAGGCGTAACAGGCGTCGGTCCGGGAGTGGACGGGGTGTTACAATTGGTATCAGAGCCGACCCTTGCGGTAACTCGGGCGTGTGCGGGTCAGAGGCGCGGACATGTGGAGCATGTGCCGGCACTGGACGCACAGACGGGTGCCAAAGGGGGAAGTTCCTGGACTGGGGTTGACCGACGAGGGCGTCGGTCTTCTAAGGGGGGAAGGATGTGAGATCTTGGCTCAGGGCTCAATAGGATTGATAGGATACTCATATCAACAAGTTGGAACTTCTTTTCCGGAAGCTCATTCACAAAGAACTCCAAGGTTAAGCGTGCTTGGCCCGGAGCAATTTGAGGATGGGTGACCGACCGGGAAGTTCTTCCCGGGTGTGCATGAGTGAGCACAAAGTGCGCAGAAAAGACTAGTGTTGGTCTGTGGGGGCAGTCTAGAGATCCTATAGAGCTGCCAGGCATAACAGGCGTCGGTCCGGGAGTGGCCGGGGTGTTACATCGAACTAACACGAAAATTTCATTCATGCCATGCTAGTTCACGTCCAGAGCGCGCCATGGTGCGCCGTGGCGCGTTCTCGACGCGCTCTGGACACGAATTGGATGAAAATTGAAGTTTATGATTTTCCTTTGATACTAGTACACTTAAAGGGAATATTCCCCCAGTTTTTCCATTTTTTAACCTTTTTCTCGATTTATGGGAATATTTTGTCGGTAAATCGTACTAAACTCATTTAATGAGTGGAATATAGTTAAGAAGCTCAAAAAATCATGATATTCAGGTGTTATGCCTCCCATATGATATATTTTGTGTGATAATTGTGAGAGGTCAATTTTAAATCTTATTTGTGGTACCTACTTCACAAAAAATGGGGGTTTCGGCACTAAATAAAATGTTTAAAAATAAAATAAAAAATCATGGAATCTTTGCTTTGGCAACATTGTTTACAATGTCATAACACATGTTTGTGCCGAATATGGTCATCATATCACAAAGGTAGACATGGATATACCATGATCTTGGTCATTTGACTTAAAAGCCATTTAACTTCACACAAGGTTTTCCATTTCATGAACACTTCTTTTGTGAAAACGTGGTATTGCAAGTTTATGATTTTCCATCCATACTAGTAAACTAAAAAAGGAAGATTCCCCCTTG
The DNA here is from genome assembly GCA_012064385.1 of Puccinellia tenuiflora. Classification (NCBI taxonomy): domain Eukaryota; kingdom Viridiplantae; phylum Streptophyta; class Magnoliopsida; order Poales; family Poaceae; genus Puccinellia; species Puccinellia tenuiflora. The sequence continues at coordinate 533,588 of QRDG01002095.1, forward strand.
TTTACATTTTTGTTTGACTTTTTCTCCATTTATGAGAGTTTTTTCTAAACAGAGCCAAAATTGTCTGTTTGACCAATCATAGCTAAAGGTAACTTTTTTCGTACTTTTTTCTTTGCAATCGCATATAATCATGATATAATACGTTTTTATGATTTTTATATAATTTTGGGGCCAAACTATAACACACTTGTAGTTCAAATTCCTTTATGTCTCGGTAAATGCTATTAAACTCATTTAATGAGTGGAATATAGTTAAAAAGCGCAAAAATTCATGGTATTCAGGGATTATGCCTCCCATATGATATAGTTTGTGTTAAAAATGTTAGAGGTCAATTTTCAATCTTATTTGTGGCACCTACTTCACAAAAAAGGGTATTTTGGCACCGAAAAATATAAAAAAATAAACTTTCCAAAAATCTCGGAAACCTTGCTTTTACAATATTGTTTACAAGGTCAAAACACATGTTTTTGCCGATTATGGTCATCATAGCACAAATGTAGCCATGGATATGGACTTGACCTGGGTCATTTGGCTTGAAAGCCATGAATCTTCAATTCTTCATACAAGACAAGGTTGTCTAATATTGTGTTATTGCAAGTTCGTGATTTTTACTTGATAGTAGTACACTAAAAAGGAAGCCTCCCTGAAAGAACAAACGATGTCCCGGATGTCGCCTAGAGGGGGGGTGAATAGGCGATTAACACTTTTTCTATTTAGGGGCTTGATAATTGCGGAATAAAACTATGTGTTTAAATTAACAAGCCAACAACCTAAAATACTAGGTTTACCTATGTGCACCAACAACTTATGCTAAGCAAGGCAAGCAACAAGGTGATAGCAAGATATGAACTCCAAGCACGAAGGCTATCACAATGTAAAGTGCATAAGTAAAAGCTCGGGTATAGAAATAACCGAGGCACGCGGAGACGAGGATGTATTCCCGAGTTCCTCCTTGTTAAGGGAGTACGTCTCGTTGGAGGGGTGTGAGCTCGCCACAAGAGGCCTACTCAAGATGCCACAAAAGCCTCACCCTATTCTCCGATGAACCGCACCCAAGGGTTTGGTTCACCTTCCACTATCGGAATCCTTCGAGGCGGATTCCGGAGCCCTTTTACATCTTGCTTGGGGCACACACCCACAACTCAATTGGGGGCTCCCAAAATGTGCTGAAGCTTCACAACCGAAGTCTTCGCGGCAGCTCCAACCGTCTAGGGTACACAATGCACCCAAGAGGCAACAAGCCCATGGGAACACAATGCACCCAAGAGTAACAAGATCTTCAACCTTCACTTTCCACGAATCTTCGTGGGGAGAGCAACCCAATGCAACAAATGCAAGAGGCAAGAACACACAAAGTGGTCAAATCCTTCACTCTCAAATTCCAACCAAAGCAACTAATGCTATGGAGGGAATAAGAGAGGAAGAACAAAGGGGATGAACACAAAGCAACCCCAAATCTAGATCCACTAGGTTCCCTCACTTAGAGGAGATTTTGATTGGTGGAATGGTAGATCTAGATCTCCTCTCTTGAATCCCTAAGTTTGGGCAAGAATCGTTGGAGGGATTGAGAGGAATCAAGCTCACAAGGTTAGCAACAATGAAGGAGAGAGGAAAACAAGTGAGCAAGAACCAGCCCCTAGGTTTTGGGGAAGAAGGAGGCTTTTTATAGCCTCCCCCAAAAACTAGATGTTACAGCCTTTTCAGGCCGGAGACTCCAGTGTAAGTGGGCCGGAGACTCCGGCCTGGGCCGGACATTCCGGCCAGGCTCCGGTTACTCCGGGTCATCAGGGAAGGCCGGATATTCCGGTCCAGAGGGGCGGAGACTACGGCCAGGCCGGAGACTCCGGACCTTCTCCGGGGGTGTTCCGGACCCCTATCCAGTACCGCACCACAAAGACGCAAACGAGCTGAGAAAACTTGGGGCCGGAGATTCCGGGTCCCTTGGGCCGGAGACTCTGGTGGGCCGGAGACTTCGGTGGGCCGGAGACTCCGGTGGGCCGGAGCCTCCGGTCCATCTCCGGGGTACCTCCGGACCCTAGTCCAGAAGCGCACCACACAAATCAATTCGGCAGCGAAAAAAACAGGTGACCGGAGATTCCGGTCCAGAGGGCCGGAGATTCCGGACACACTCCGGGCCAGATCCAAATAGCAAATCCAAAGCCCCATAACTTTTGCATATGAACTCCGTTTTCGATAATCTTGGACTCGTTGGAATCGTCACAATGAGCACACCAAGAATATGCAGAGAAACATCATGGTCCATGTAGCGCCCCGACCCCAGAACTATACAGTGAAACGTTGTGTAACCGGTCATGCTACACAATCGAGGGTTACTAGGTTTACCAATCCCAGGCCAAAACTCATTGGCAGGTGTGCTCGGAATGGATCATCGGCACACAACACCTCGATCATGCCATAAGCTCAAACATCGCTTTCACGTATAGTAAAGAGACCAAGACTGCGGAACAGATGGCACCTCACAGACTCTACGACACAAGAGATCATAGTTCAACTCATATATGAGAAATATAGCAAAAGTCACAATCAGAGGTCACAGACCCATCATTACATCACGCGGAAGCAAATATAGTTGTCTAACAACAAGATCCAAATTATGGCCTAAGAGGCCTACAATAACATATCCCAGCCAGCCTGTTTCGAGACGTCCCAAGCTGCCACCTGGGAACCCCAGACTACTCGTCGATGTCAATAAAGAACCCACCATCCAGTTCGGTGATGTCCTCCTCTGAAACAAATAATAATCAACAAAGCAAGGCTGAGTACGACATGCTCGCAAGAATTAGTAGGGCGATATAGGCCCGATGCTGACGGAGGCTCTAATGCTGTATAATATAGCTGGTTTTGCATAAAGCTAGTTTGCCATTTTAAAAGACATCAGGACCCATTGCATCGTCTACTCAGAATGTTTTCCGAAAAGGGATAAGAGAGTAAACTTTCATCTGTGGTTCTCAACGAACCATTTGTAACCAGAAGCACCTCATCTCCACCAAGGCACTCCCTCGAATCACCCTCGAGGAAATGAACCTTTTATCACATGTTGGATTGCAACCTCTAGCTGCCAATTCATTAATTAGGTTCAGGTTCTCTATGAGCTAATCCGCCTTTCCAAGAGTTCGTCCATAACCGCGGACACGGCTTTTTGAAAAGATTAAACCTTGCAGGGGTGTACTGTTTTTATCCATTGGTACTGTCCGACCCCTTGCCTGTACAATTAGCTCTCTTCCGGGGAAAGCCGGCAGGGTGGGCGCGGTTTAAACCTTACCTCGCATGAGACTATCCAAGGGTCATCGTGACGACAGGACAAGTTCAGTGCCTATTTCAACACCCTGCCCCATCGCCACTCCTATCACCACCATCGTCATCACATCATCATCATCCACACACTCGCAAATGGAAAGCACAAACTAGAGGACCCTTGGATACGCCCGCACAAGTTATTCAGTCGTAAGGGGCCCATACCCCCACCGATGGTAGCACGCTCGGTTCTTGGTTCTAGCTAAAAGCACTCTCGCCTAGGCGACAAGATGAGGCAAAACACCATCCCCGATGGCAACTCATCCAGCCTTTTAACAAATTATTAAGTACGATCATACCACCATGTCCGAATCATTCCATCAACATCAATATCATGGAATTAATCACGGACAACTAAGCATTTAACTAAGCATGGCTAAGCATTGCTAAGCATATAATACAACAATTATATCTTTGTCTCAGGCCAACACATCAACCCTAGGTTTCATAGGAGGGGAACATGTGATGGTTCGGGAACAATGCATATCATAGGATTTCCTACTTGATCAAAAGTGACATTTGAATCGCATGCAATATTCTGGTGGAGAAAATAAGTTTAAAAACACTAGGATGCTAGATGCCAAGAAGGTTAGGTTAGTTCTTGCCTTGCTGATAGTACTGGGCGCGTTGATCGTCGAGGTATTGTGGTGGAACCTCGACTCCGAATCTAACGAAACAAACAATAACAGGAAACGAAATAAATAACACGAATACAAGGTGCAATGCACAATCATGATGAGATGGTCAATTATGCACTGAAATCATATTGGGCATGTCCCACAAGTTAAATGGAACCCCTAAATAAATATCGCAATTAACGGGTCAAAACTCCATATTTAACTTAGTGAATTGCATTATTATCCAAAATGTCCAGTACTGAATTATGGTCCTAAATGCATGAAAATGACATTATTAGATAGATATTGTCCTACTGATCATTTTGGTACTTCGTTTGCAATTTTCTGATTAACGATGAATAAATGGTGATTTAAACGGTTATGCAATTTAAATCATTTTAACCAATTCGAAAATGACATCAAAGTAAAAGTTATTTTCATGCTGTGAAATTAACATGGCTAGATAGCATTTTTTTGCTGTCTTTGGTATATCATTTGCAATTTTGAATTAATATTCACCAAGTTATGATATTTTTAATAATTGATTTAATTCTGCCATTTTATTATTTTTATTAAACAGCACCAATATTACATCTAAAATCTCTCAAATTCATAAACTTGTAGATCATTGTTCACTGAACATTTTGAGAGCTTATTCATAATTTTTGGATGAGTAGAACTCAAGTTATGCAATTTCCAAAATTTGAATTAAATCTGCCATCTCTGTTTTTATTAAATAAGGCATTTTATTTTGGTCAATTAATTCTACCAATGGCAACAACAGATGGACATTTTCTTCCTGAGCATTTTGGTATATTATTTGCATTTTTTGGACTTATGGTTCAAAAGATATGCAATTTCAAAGTTCAAATCAATTTCTGTCTTTTAATAATTCAGAACTGGCCGAAACGTTTTTCACCCGGGCGGGCTAGCCACTGAGACGGACGGGTGGGGCAGTGGCCACGCTGGCGTCCACGTCGGCCAGGAGGGCCACGGCAGGTTTGACCGCGGGATGCCAGGACCGGCGCGACGCGGCGGTGACCGGCGGCAACGGCGAGGACGCATCCGTCGCTACGCGTCGATCTAGCCCTAACGGAGGGTACGGGCGTGCTCTACGCGTGAGGCGACTAGGTGGCGGCGGGCGTGACCAAGGTCACCGGAGGCGCCGGCGACGAGCCACGGCGGCGGCACGGTTCGGCCTATCTGGGCTACGCGAGCAGAGGGGAAGACGAGGGGAAGAGGTCCAGGAGGACCGTGAGCTCACCCTGAGCGCGTGGGTGTGCTCGGCGGTGGCAGAGGAGGGCCGACATGACGGAAACGTGGCGCGGTCGTCGGTCGGAGGGGAGAAGGCGAGGAGTGATTGCGGCGATCCGGCTCCCGAGCTCGATTGCCTAGCGGAGGAGGAAGAGGGAGCGTCGCTTGCCCTGGCCGATGCTCCGGGAGGTGATCGATGGCGGCGTGCGGCGCGGCACGGCTAGGTCTCGGCATGGCGCGGGCGGCTAGGGTTTCTGCAACGGGGGAAAAGGAGGGGGAGGAGGAGCATGTGGTCGAGGGGGCCTCCTTACCTCCTTGGGTGGCCAGGACGCGAGGAGCGGCGGTGGAGGCCGTGGTGGGCGCGGCCATGGCGCCAGGGTTCCCCTGTCGCCACAGGGATGGTNGGAGCTGGTTCGACGGCGACGAGACGACAGCGACGGAGGCTCGGTCGCTACAGAGGAGAAGCGATGACGTTTTTCTGAATAACCCCTTGGCTCTTTTTCTTCTTCTATTTTTATTTTTAAATTGAAAACATCAAGTTTAGTAATTTAATTAATGGCTTTAGACATATTCAAAAATTCTTAAATTATTCAGGGAGGCTCCTGATAATATTCTTAAGCTCCCCATATTTTTGTTTTGAATTTTTGAAAGGTTTAACTTGGTTTCAAAATTCAAAGTTGATTTGCAACTATTTGAAGTTCTCATTTTTAACTGAGGCATTTAAACCTTTTTATAAAATATGCCAAAATTTATGTAGCTTCCTCATGACATGTAGAAGCTTGACAAAATTTGGTGTGCAAAATAAAAAGTTTGCATAACATTGTTAATAGGGTTCACATATTGCAATTTGATAAAATCCAACCAACAATTTTATAGCCTTTTAAAAGCACAAGGCAAGAATATTGTTTTTCACTCTTGGAACTTCCTGGACAAATATGGAAACTCCAGAATATTTGGTTTTCCCAATTTGAGCAATTCATTTGGGTTGGGAAATTTGGGAAGGGTTTGATTCCTTTAAATGATTTCCATCGTTTGCAACATTTAACTTAGCAATTTAAATATGTATGCCATGATGCAATGAAATAAAAAGTGAAAATTTGGCCCATATTTTAGGGTACCAAATCTGGGCTGTTACACATGCTAACCTCACATCATGATCACAAATATTTATTTGATGCTATTCATAATTTGATTAAAAGAATTAAATTCAGTTAATTATTTAATTCGCTATTTTATTCTTCGGTACTCAGAAAATTTCCAAATAAGGTACCAAGATGATCGGAAGGACAAACCCTAACCATTCATGTCATGTTCATGCATACTTGAGCCACTCCTCTAATAATGTAATAATTTATAAATAAGGTGGTCACTAAGATAAATATGGGGTTGTCTCCAAATAATTGTACTAATTAATTGGAACTCCATTTAATTTCTTAAATAAATTAAATATTGTTACCTTTGCATAAACTTGTCATGTCATCATGTGATTGCGCATTACACCTTGTCCTCGTGTGATTTATTTGTTCTTTGTATTATTTTTGGGTATCGATAGATTCCGGAGTCGAGGGTCTCTCTACCTACCCCGACGAGCCGTACTACACGCCCCGGCAGCAAGGCAAGAGATAACCTAACCTTCTTGGCATTCTAGCATCCTATTGCTTTATAAACTTATTTTATCCACTATAATATTGCATGCGATTCCAATGACAATTTTTGGTCAAATGTTAGAGTCTCCTATTTATGCATGTTTTTCCCTGAGCCATCACATGTTACCCCTTCCTATGAAACCTAGGTTTGATGTGTTGGCCGGAGATAAGGATATAATTGTTGTTATATATGCTTAGCGATGCTTAGCCATGCTTAGTCGTTTTCTACTTATGTCTGTTGATTTAATTCCATGATGTTGATGTTGATGTGATGGAATGTCGGACATGGTGGTGTTTTGTGGTACTTAATAAAATTTGCTTAAAAGGCTTGGGTGAGTTTCCATCGGGGATGGTGTTTTGCCTCACTCTTGCCCCTAAGTGCGAGTTCTTGTCTCTAGAACTAAGGTTTGAGCGTGCTGCCATTGGTGGGTGTATGGGCGCCTTACTAACTGAATAACTTGTGCGGGCGTATCCAAGGGTCCTCTAGTTCGGTTTTCCATTTGCGTGTGAGTGGAAAAGGAATTGTTGGTGAGGATTTGTGTTTAGGACGTGGCGATGGGGCAGGGGCTGAGATAGGTTGGGTAAACTTGCCCTGTGGCCACTGATGACTCTTGGATAGTCACACGCGAGGTAAAGGTTTAACCGCGCCCGCTTGTTGGCCTTCCCCGGAAGAGGGCCACTCAGGTGAGCCGGACGGTACCAATGGGTAAATTAGTACACCCCTGCAGGGTTAATCTTTTCGAAAAGCTGTGTCCACAGTTATGGACGCCTTGGGAACGGATTACGAGAACATAGAGAACCTTAACCTTAATTAATTAATTTGGCAGCTAAAGGTTGCAACTCAACGTGTGTGTAAAAGGTTCATTTCCTCGAGGGTGATTCGAGGGAGTGCCTTTGGTGGAGATGAGAGATGGTTTATGGTTTATGGCTACAAGTAGGTTCGATGAGAACCGAATATGAAATGTTACTCTCTTATCCCCTTTATGAAAAATATTCTGAATAGACGATGCCTTGTGTCCTTTATATCTTTTAAAGGAAAAATCTAACTTTATGCAAATTAGCTACATTATACAGCTTTAGAGCCTCCGTCAGCATCGGGTCTATATCGCCCTACTAAACTTGCGAGTACGTCGTACTCAGTCTCTTTTTGCTGCCTTTATATTTGTATTTCAGAATAGGACGACACCGAGCAGCTAGGTGGGTTCTTCGTGGACGTCGACTAGTAGTCCGGGGTTCCCAGGTGGCAGCTTGGGACCGTGGAACAAGCTGGCATGGGAAATGTTTATTGTAGGCCTCTTAGGCCCTATATTTGGATTATGTTGTATTAGACAACGCTACTTCGCTTCCACTTGATGAACTGTTGGGTCTGTGACCCCTTTTGTATATAATATTTGTATTCTTCTCGTTATATGTGATCCTTGTGTCGTAGAGTCTGCAATGTGCCAGTTGTTCCACAAGTCTTGATCTCTGTTTTATACATTGATAGCTATGCCAGTGTCAATGGCACGATTGATGTGTTGCGTGGGAGCAGTAATCCCATGCCCTTCGATTGTGTAGCATAGCCTGAGTGTTACATAGCATCTTTGTATAATTGCGGGGTCGGGGCGCTACAGACGTCTTTCGGAACAGATTGACCGCCAGGACCCTTTCCAAAGATTACTTCTATGTCCTTGACCATATCAAATATATCATCACCATCAGGGAGGTTAGGCTTCTTCCGGTGATCTGCCTCACCTTTGAAATGCTTGCATTTCTTTCTTACGGGATGATTGCTTGGAAGAAATTGACGACACCCCAGGTACACAACCTTCTTACATTTTTCCAAATATGTACCTTTAGTCTTATCTAAACAGTGCGTGCATGCATTGTATCCCTTGTTTGACTGTCCTGAAATGTTACTAAGAGCAGGCCAATCATTGATGGTTACGAACATCAACGCTCGTAGGTCAAATTCCAGCTATTTGTGCTCATCCCACACACATACACCTAATTTGGCCCACAACTGCAAAATTTCATCAACTAATGGCCTTAGGTACACATCAATGTCGTTGCCGGGTTGCTTCGGGCCTTGGATGAGCACTGACATCATAATGAACTTCTGCTTCATGCACAACCAAGGAGCAAGGTGGTAGATACATAGATTCACGGGCCAGGTGCTGTGACTGCAGCTCTGCTCCCCAAAAGGATTCATGACGTCTGTACTTAGACCAAACCATAAGTTCCTTGTGTCACCTGCAAAGTCCGAGAACTCTCTCTCGATTTTTCTCCACTGCGACCCATCGGCGGGGTGTCTCAACTTCCCGTCTTTCTTACGCTCTTCTTTGTGCCATCACAACAACCTGACATGCTCTTTGTTTCTGAACAGGCATTTCAACCGTGGTATTATAGGAGCATACCACATAACCTTAGCAGGAACCCTCTTCCTGGGGGGCTCATCATCGCCCTCAACATCACCAGGGTCATCTTGTCTGATCTTGTACCGCAGTGCAGTGCATACCGGGCATGCATCCAAATTCTCGTACTCCTCACCGCGGTAGAGGATGCAGTCATTAGGGCATGCATGTATCTTTTGCACATCTAATCCTTTGGAAGCTTTGGAAGCTTCGGCTTCATTATTTTCAGTACCGCAGATAGTCTTCTTTGCTTCGTACGTAGTCTCGGGCAATTCGTTATCCTTTGGAAGCTTCGGCTTCATTATTTTCAGTAACTTCTCAAATCCCTTGTCAGATAAACCAGTCTCTGCCTTCCATTTCAACAATTCCAGTGTGGTACCGAGCTTTGTGCTGCCATCTTTGCAATTTGGGTACAGCAACTTTTTGTGATCCTCTAGCATGGCCTCCAACTTCAGCTTCTCCTTTTCCGTATCGCATTCTCGCTTTGCATCAGAAATGACCCGACCAAGACCATCAGCGGGCTCATCTGATGCCCGTTGTTCTTCGCCTCCTTCTTCTTCATTGTCTTCCATCGCAGTATCACCGTATTCTTCAGCGAACATAGGATAGTTGTCATCATCCTCTTCTTCTCCATTGTCTTCCATCATAACCCATCTTTCTCCGTGCTTGGTCCAACAATTATAGCTGGGCATGAAACCTCTCCGAAGCAGGTGGCCTTGAAGGGTTCTCGAGGAAGAGTGCTACTTGACGTTCCGACAGTCCACGCATGGACAAGGAATAAAACCATCCTCTTTGTTTGCCTCAGCCACAACGAGAAATTTATGCAGGCCTGCAATAAAATCGGGACTGCGTCGGTCGCCGTACATCCATCGCTGCCGTTCATCCATCTGCACATCATATAATTAGGTTTATTAAGTACCATTAGAATAACATTTTGAATAGTGAAATGACTACCGTACATCGACACATGCAATATTTGTATCAATTACAGATGAAAAAGACAAGGTTGCTAACCTCGATCGATCGGAGAAAAGAGAGAGAAGAAAGGTTAAGTGTGGCTCGGGCAACTCATATCATTTTTTGTGAACGTAAGTGTGGCATTTCATCGAACACCTCTAGTGCATAGCAAAGGAAAACAAACTAGCACTCACCTCTCACACCTCCTAGCAAGAAAAAAAAGAGAGGAGAAAAAGCTGGCTGGCTGGGTGCATATATAGGCAGGGGAGGGGCATCCGTCCCGGTTCGTGCTATGAACCGGGACTAAAGCTCGCCGCAGAGCTTTGGTCCCGGTTTGTAACACGAACCGGGACGAATGACCCAAACCGAACTGGGACCAATGCCTCACGGTGCCCTGACAGCTCGAACCAGGACCAATGCCGGGCATTGATCCCGGTTTGTTACCGAACCGGGACTGATGGCTTCTGTCCTCTTTTTCGAAAGACCCTTTTTCTACTAGTGCCTTAATCAAGTTTGTAGGTCTATCGACATCCGGGAACGTGACTTACGGTCGGTTGATGGATGCATTTCTTTACAGGGTTATGTTCTTTATATTATTATTAATAATAATAAAAAGTTGTGTGTGCGGAGGCCGAAGATTTCAGCTTACATTTCGAAAAAAATTCTAGGAATCACCATCCATGGCGTACATTGTGCTCCGGAAGCTGCGTCGGAGTCGCATTCGTTGGGTCTAGCTGCCCAAACGTCGCCGGTGTATTGCCACGACCCGGATCCATGCATTCCAGATCAAGCTGAACGCAGCAACTGCGTCTCCACTTGTCTTTAACTAGATTCGAACGGCGCGGCTTGCCGCGCAACACTTGTTGTTTCTTTTAATTTATTGCCCGTGGTTGTCACATTTTATACAGATTATTTAAAAGATCGTTTATATCCATATATAAAAGCAAATAATGATGGTAACAGATCTGAAAGCATATTTTTAGGATCATACGAAATCAATAATCACCACATTATACAATCAAAATCTTAAGAAAATAGAAAGATCAGAGCAATGCTGAAGCGTGGTAAATACAACTTGCAGACCTCTATGTGCAAGCCAGTATTACCGTAGCACCAAATCAGGAGAGCCCAAAGGAACAGGCAAGACAAACATATGAAATGAATAGACCAAGGTAGTGCACAGGCTCAGAACCTACCAGGCAGTGGCCAGAGTCTAATGGTTCGCACCATATTGACTTGAGATAATAAGGAATATTGAGAAGCAATACGGATCATCACAGAACATACAAAGTTGTAAAACCTGATAAATTGCGCATCAAAGAAACAACAGTCACAACATACAACCATAACTTAAGAAACTGACAACCCAAGCATACACATGAACTAACGAATCAGAATGCAGATTCATTTAATCAATCTTAAGAAATACGCCAATTAATAGGATCAAAATGGAGCCTTTGAGCACGAGGCAGGAAACTCCACACCATGGGGAAATGACTCAACGACATCCTCCTTGCCAAATACGACACCAGCAAGGTCGTTGGCCTGGGCTAATGACCTGAACTAATTGCTTGGCATAGATGCACACCTGTACAGACCAAAATCACCTGAATATTTTTTTGTCCAATATCTAGGCAAAACAAAAAAAGATCTGAAGGAGCATTTACACACATAAAACAGCATTTTTCTATATTTTAGTAAGTAAGCATCACCAGGAACAATATTATGGGATATTAAATAGTGCCAATAGCAAGTATATATATATACAAATAAATAAAATGAACCAATACAAAGCAGGAGAAAAATATACTTCTTAGTTAGCTCCGTCAGATTACCGGTAGCAGTTGAACTAATGAAAGGATCCTATTGGAACACAAGCATATATCAAATTAGCTGTAATCTCACAAACAATCTTTCAGATGCAAAGGATATATGAATGAGTGAATGATTATCTCAAATCATATGGTAGAGGAATATGCAGGGAAAGCATAAACGATATTAGTAAACAGAAAAATGAAGAACATGGTAAAACCTGAAGGCATACTATCTGAGCACATAGCACAACACGAGAACCATAACTAATGTACTGCAACCAGTCTGTAAACTTGAGAAGTCAGGCATCTAACAGTTCTGTTAATAACAAATAAAAAGAAGGGGAAATGTATTGTTTATGTATGCTAGATTTTGTTGCGGTGAAATGGGGAAAGAGGAAAGTAGCAAGGAGGAGACTGGAATGAGAAATCTGAGACCTGCAAGGAAACAAATAAAAAAAATGAAGAATGTGGTGATAAACTCACATCCGTAGAATTAATACAGGGGCATTGGTATACAATCAGAGAAAACTTGCCTATGAAGATCACCACAATTTCATAAAGAGTAAGGATATATCATTGCCTTGTTTAATTAAAAATTATAGAACACATACTCTTCTTACGCCCTACTATTTAGAGCATATTATGGTAAATTTCAAAATATATTTCGATAAAATCAGAAAGAAAAGTGGCACTATCTATGTGACCATAAAGTCATCACAAAGAAAAAAATAAAAGTGAAACCTAAATTGGATATCAGTACACTTGCTATAGGATGCAAGAAATCACAGGGTGTAAATCAAAGCAAGGTAAATAATCCCTATGGTGTTATATGTCTGCACTACTCACGAAATTGCTGCCAGGGTCGAACAAATGGAGGCCAAGAATCAAAAATAGAAATAGGGATAAGGCTATCCATGCATACATCTATATTTTTTTTCTATGAACCATCTTTTATCATGTATATGTCCTTCCGAATGGATCAATCTTCACAATATAAGCACAGGAGGAAATATGGAGGTTGTGATATACCAATGCAAACTGAATTTACATAACATATAGATACAACCAATAAAGCTTGATTAAATCTGACCAAGCTGTGTGAGAACAAAGATTGGGAGAATCAGTTTGCTGCTGCAAGAAGTAAAAAAATGCAGTGGGAGAGGAGCACCTTGCTGATGGGCTGTAGGTTGGCGTTACTGGGGAAGCAATAGCTGTGAGCATGGAGATGGATGATGTGTTTCTCCCGTTGCAAGGCATCTCCTCTTCCCCACTACAACTCCCTCTCTTCTTCCCTAATCCATCTCAACCTCTGCCGCATCTTTTTCCTATATGGTGTGACATGTAGACCACATACATCTAGAAGAAGAGAAACAAAAAATAAAACATGATTAAATCTGACCAAACCGTGCAAGAAGAAAGACAGAGAGAATCAATTTGCTGCTGCAAATATTGCTTCCCTACTACATCTCAACCTCTACCGCGTCATTTACCTAACGGATCTTATCGACGGAAACAGAGCGCTATCAGCTAAGCACTCCTTCAGTTAATACACATCTACTACAGAAGACCAACAGGGACGTCCCAATCACGTCAGAAATTCCAGCATATCCTATTATTCATTTTGGATCAGAAGATTGCTGCAAAAAATACCTCGAGAAGGTGAAATCGGAGCCTTCGCTGGGTCAAAAGCACATAACTTGAGTGATTGAGGGATACATGGCCAACGTTCCACTCCTTGTAGGCGGAGCACACGCGCCGCAACGTAGCTCCAGCCTCTGACCCAGCATGCCACCATAAAATAGAGGTTCGTGAGTGTATTTGGGGAGAGAAAGGGAACAGAGAGAGGGAAGAGAGAAAGAGAGGAGAGAACCTGGGTGTCGAGGTCGAGGCGGCACATGGGGATGACACCATGCGAGGCAATGGAGGGGAGAATGGCAGGACTCTTGGTGGACTCGGCTGCAGGGAAGGGTGGCGGCGGCGGGCTGGACGGCGAGGACTGCGGGCGCAAACCCGGCCTAGATCGAAAAATGAGCATCTAGGGTTCCAATCGAGGAGACGGGGAGCATATAGCCTCGGGCCGGCGCAGGGAGGGCAAGGGCGAAGCATGGCACCGGCTGTATCTCCCGTACCCGACGGCGCCTCCAGGTCCGCCACGCACGTACGGACGCCGTCTTGTCGCCATAGCCTGGACGTGAAATCGCGAAGCTGGGTTTGGTCATTCGCTGGTACCCCCAGATCTGAAAAAGAACAAATGAAAGGAGAGGAAAAATTAACATGAGCCATTGGACTGACGGTCGTGGATGGAGGAATCTAGCGGACGATGGTGACCGCGACGGGATGCAGAGGACGTCATACATGGGTGGGGATTCGAAGAATACGACCTTCCGCTCGTGCGGCCGCCGGGCGCAGCGCTCCTTCCGCCGTCTTGCTCGGTCAATCGCTGAAGGAAGTTGCGGCGGCGCGAGCTCGGCAAGGGAGAGGATCAGGGCGCGTGGTCGAGCTCGTCGGAGGCAAACCAGCCGCGCGCTGTGGCTCGAGCGAGCAAGAGCAAGGGAGGGGGGACGGTGAGGGGAGGAAGAGCGCGAGGGGGCGGGGGTGCGGGACGAGCGGCTAGGGTTTTCTACCGCGTGGGGCGCATCTTATATACAACAGACGCGAAATGACGATTATGCCCCTAAAGTTCGACGAAATTACGGGCCCTGCCACCGCTGGAAAAAACGGACGGTCAGGATCGCATGGATTTCCTTATCTACGGTCAGAATGGTCTAAGCTCTGGGAAGCCTCCTAGCACCCCCATGAAAGTATGCTTTAGATAGTTAGCCAAATTGTTTAATTTAGTGGACAATATTCCAATAGTTGGGTCATTTTCGTCGTGATGAACATTGTGATTTGATTTTTTGATGGGCTTTAATTTTCCTTAGTCTGCTGAAGAAGCCCACGAAAGAAGCCCAGGTCTTAGACTAAAGAAGAAGCCCAGCCGATGTCGGTTTGCCCCCGGACTATTTAGACAATCAAATCTAGGGTTTCCTTCCGTCGCGTTACAGAAATCCAATCGGCGGGGGGCGGCGAGGTTCGATCGATTCATCCTAGGCGGAGATGGAAGTGGAGAGGATGCCCGTGAAAAGGCCTCGGAAAGCTGAGGGAGTAGCGGCTAAAGCGGCGGCGGAGTCGGCGGCGAACGCTGCTAGATCGGCGGCGATGAAAGAAGCAGCAATGGCGGCACGAGAAAGGGGCATGAAGCTGTACGAGGAGCTGATGAGAGTGATTGCAAACCCTCTCACGGAAGACGAGCTGCAACAACGCGAGGAAGAAGAGGAGAAGCTCCGCAGCGAATCTTGGGAGAGGTTTCGCGATAACTGGTTTTACGTATACACTCCCTTCGACGCCGTCAGTAAGTCGCTCGCTACCCCCAAACTACTGTCCTGCTGCATCTCCAATTTCGCTTGATTTTGGTTTTGTATGTGATGAGGTCCTGTAGTTTTCCTATTACCGTTTGGATTACTGTATGGAGAACGATATCTGTATGCCTGAAGCTGGTTCCGTTCAGTGAAATGGAACCTGAACGAGATCTGTCTGTAGTGTGCTCTGTGTCTTTTTTGATACTTCCCCTAGAGCTGTGTGCTTCAGATGCAAAAAGGAATTCGATTGATCTATTTTTTTTATCTCCATACATCCCTGACTGTTCTTGCTACTAACTAAGATTTCAATTGATGCAGCGGAAATCCCCTGCATGCGTTTCACTGATGCCGACTTGAAGGACCCTGATTATCCTTACCATCTTTCACCAAGGGATACCATGCAGATCGTTTCAGTGCAAATCAGAGCACTAACTGGCGGTTTACACTGGCCACTGGATGTCTACGGCTTCATCGCTGTACACGATGTGGTGGACCGCAGACGTATTATGGTTTTCGACCGTCAAAGGAAGGACTGCCAGACTATCAATAAGCAGGTTTGTGAACGCTGCAATTAGGATTAGAATACAACAGTACCAAGGGAGAAAATCCCTACCATTTGACATCCCTTACCAAGCTACTTTTATGTACTACTGCAATAGTTAGTCATACCCTACATGTTTTTTACAAGTCCGTGCTAAAAATTATCATGACTAAAAACAGGTGTTTCTGAACAACAATCCTGATCGCAACTAGAGTTTAGCTATATATAAACAAAATAATCTGCTAGTTGCCTTTGCCTGATGATTTCATGCATGAATAAGTTGGCAAGTTCTAGAGGGACACATTTACATGATGCTTAGGTTCAGTTTTTGTGAAGATCTCTAAGTAATGCGACTGTTTGCAATGCATTTGCTGGTCTTCAAATTAGATGTGATTTCCTTTGTTTGATATTGCAAATATCCTATTATTATTGTTATGTTGAAGATGATAATTATATAATTGATATTTCAGTCACTAAGGAATCATTCTAATATGTCATGACATTGTTTGTGTTATGCAACTCTCGGTACACGCATGTGCATTCAACAGACAAGCTCCCTCTTTTTTTGTGTGTGTTTCCGTTATGCCATGCTATGTTTATCTCCTAACTTCGCTCGACTTTACTTGTTATTTGTTCTAATTGGTTCCACAAGCTAAAGGATTTTTGCAATGTTTACTTCCTGTGTCAAATCCTGCTCAAGTTACATTTTCTATGTATGCTGTTCACATGTTGTTTATTCAAATTACTGAAATGGAAGCTCCCTTCGATACATGAAATTATGTTTCAATGGACACATTTACACTTTTTTTTTCAACTCTGGATGCTTTTGAATATCTTCTACTGCAGTCTACCTTGGATGAATTGAATACACCACTGCAGTTTTTTCTTATTAATAAGGAAAGAAAATTTATTGACGATGTTTACTTAATTAGTTAACTGATGCATGCAGGATTCATACCTAAGACTGACAGGTCCTACCCGGGGTGTTGTCATCAATATCGGTCCTTCATATTTGGAGGTTGTGCTCAAAGTAAAGGGTACTACTGAATCGGAAGATAAATACTTGAGCAAATTCGCCACGACTCACTGCCTGAGCCCCTTCAATGATCCTATCGAGTACACCAGCAAGCTTTGCACCTTCGAGATGCAACACTACACTGTTCTTTCGTCTGTTGAGGCCACAGTTAGTGTTCGAGTCTCTGAAGGGCAATGGCCACATGGTTTTCGAGGTGTTCTTAACGCTGCTACAGCTGCTCAAGAAGACACCCAAATCGCACTGCTGGGTCTTGATGGTGATGAATTGCCTGTTGATGCGGATGGCTTTATCAAGCTATCAAGGCGTGTTGTTTGTGTTGAACATGGTGGGAGCCTGAGAGTTTCTCTCTTTGAGAATGGTGTTGGTGAGGAAGGTGATATATGTTTTCCAGCTGAAAAATCTCAAAGAAGAACCCAATACATGCGTGTGAAGAAATTCAGCCTTTGGTTGGAAGTTACTGTTGCCTGGTCCCTTTTCTAGTCACCGTGCTGGAAGTAATTTGGAATGTGTGCTTTAGTTTCTGGAAGTAGGGATATCTATGTATGTAATGCTCTATGGTGTTTGTCAATTGGTGCACTGAAGACTTCAATGTATTATTATGTTTGTCTACTGAGTAGGTGATCGATGCTAGTATGAACAAAGTAAGATCTGTTGTGAGTATTTCTAATTGTATCGCTATTCTTGGTGGATGTTCTGGTTTTAGATATATCTAGGACTTGATGATCTAGTTTTAGTTTCGAAGAAAATCCCATCTTTTTCTGAAGTGTCACGGTGAATCTTCTGATTTTTGAAAATTGTTACAGCTCTTGATCTATCTATCTCTAAATGATGCACTCCTGCGAGAGATTTAGAGTTACTATCACTTTGAATTTTCACCGCACCAAACATTTTGTCCTAGATGTTTGTCATGGGAAGAGTAACTGCAGATTACTCTAGTGGACAAACCAGTGTCAGCCTTAGAGCAAATCCAGCCGTTGGCCCCCACCAGGCCGAATTGCCGGCGTTTTTTTGGGCCTGCTGGGGGGGCGCCGGCGGAAAAAAACGGCCTGGGGCGGGCCGATTCCCAGCCGCGGCCCCTAGGCCGATCGATAGAATTATTTACAGAAAAATTTGATCGACGAACTTACGCGAAATTTGTTCAAACATAGACGATATTTGTTCAAACTAACGATATTTGTTCGAACAAGATTATAGAAAACATAAAAAAACAAAAAAAAACGGCGGCGCGGCGTCTACATGCCGAAGTGGCGGTAGAACCGCGTGTAGTCCCCGCCGTCGGAGTCGCCACCGGTCGGAGGAGGAGCAGGAGCACTGCACCCAGCGCCGTCGCCGCCGGTGCCGGGCTCCTCCTTCGGCGTCAACAGGCGGGAGGAGCTCCCGCCGGTGCCGTCCTCGTCGCTGTCGTCCAGCATGACGTAATCCGCCCCGACGCGACGACGGCGGCGGCGCTCGTAGCGGGCGAGGAGCTCCTTTTCCTCGGCCTCCTTGCGCCGTTGGCGCTCCTCCTCCTCCCGCTCGTGGTCGCGGGCCGACCATTCCAGCGCGAAGTCCACCGGCGCCGGAGGAACGTCGTTGAGGCTCGCCGCCATGGCGGCCCGCACGGCCTCCTCCTCATCGTAGGCCTCCTCCTTAACGACGGCCTTCTTCTTGAAGGCCTTCTTGAGGGCGCGGCCGCCGGTGCCGGGCTCCTTCTTCGGCGTCAGCAGGCGGGAGGAGCTCCCGCCGGTGCCGACGCCGGTGCCGGGCTGCTCCCTGATGACGATGCCGCGGGAGCCGCTCCTTCGCGGCGGCTCGTCCGCCGGCTCCTCCTTGACGCGGGCGAACGGCGTCGAGCGGGCGGCGTCCGAAGAGGAGGACGACGAGAAGGACATCCTTCTCGGCGTCCATCCTTGGCGCGCCGCCGACGGGCCCTGAAGGCGCGGCTCGTTGCCGTCCTCGATGTAATCGAGGACGTACGCCAGCGAGCGCCCGGGCATGCCCCACCACCGCTTCCGGCCCTCGCTGTTGTTACGCTTGGGCGCGTGGACCGCCGGGCCGGGGTAGTCGTTGAGCTGGCGCTCGCGGCGGTCGGATAAGAACGTGTTCCAGGTCACGTTGTTCTCCGGATCCCAGACGGGATCCGCCTGCTCCTCCTCCGTCAGCCGCTCGCGGGCGGCTTAGATCGCCGCCAGCCGCTCGTCGCCGGTGGGGGTGGGGGGGACCGGGATCCCCATCTGGCTGAGCCGCCAGGTTCCGGGGAGCTTCATGCAAGGCGGGCATGGGTAGCCCGCCTCGTGCAGCAGGCGCGCCTCCCGGTCCTGGAGCCAGTTCCGGCCGAAGCCGTTGGCCGCGGCGCCGCTTGCTGGATCCATTCCGGTGTGTGTGCGAGGGGGGTTGGGTGTTCGTGCTCGGCGGGGGTGTGCTCGCTGAAAGGAGGGGCAGTAAATAAATACCGGCGGGGAGAGGGCGGGGCAGTAACTGCGGCGCGCCTAACTCCGCCGCGTGGCCGATTTGACTCGACAGCGGTTCGCCTGACCGGCGGCAGAGCAGTAATGCGACGCGGAAGGCGAGGCGATGAGGACGACGAAGCGGTTGTGCCGCTGACAGGGCGGGCCCGCCGGAGCTTCGCGCGGTTTCCCTCGGTTTCGCGCCGTTTCGCACCATTTTCCCTTTCGCCGGCGTCCCCAGGCCGAACCCGGAGCGCTGGGTTCGGCCTGGGACGCCGGATAAAAATTGGGCCAAATCCGGCGAAAAAAGAGGCCTTGGGGGGGCGCTGGGGGGCGACTACGGAAAAAATGGGCCGCCGGCGTCAAAAAGGGGGTCCTGAGGGGGCTCTCGGGGAGACGGCTGGAGTTGCTCTTAGGGCCTGTATGGTAAGGCGTTTCCATTTGACTTCTAGTTTGTCGTGCGAACCCCCTCTCATGTAGAAGAGGAGATCTGCGTTTAGCTTCACACATGGATCAGGATGGAAGAAGCACTGTATGTATGCTGTGCGCAATGCCTTTTAGAAAAAGAGTTGAAATTTCTGATCCAGCTTAGGTGTCAAGTGGGATCTCCGGAAATCCCACTTCTATTTTATTTGTGATTTCTAGTTTAAAATTTGGTCAAATTTTGAAATAGAAATCCTAAAATTATTTATGAAGTAGGATTTTGGCGGGATGCCATTTACATCACTAGTTTAAGCTTCCTATACACACATGGACCGAAATCTAAGGGTTGTACATACCCGCTTTTTTTTAGAGAGCATGCATCGGGATATAAGGGAGCTAATCAAACAACACACAACAAACACAAGTTAGTACACAACAAAAGAAAAGGAAGCTCAATTTGTACTGACGTCCACCATCGTTCGGAGTTATCGCCGTAGTCGCACAGTCGAGCTATCGAGAAACAAGTAGTCACAGCAAGATGACAAGATTTATCAACGAGGTTCGGTGGACTTGCCTACTCTCTGAGGTATGACTATATACACTCCTCCCCTCTGATATCGCTAAACCTGGCAGTCCTAGGCTTCGGCACAATCCGCTGCTCCTAGGAGTATCTGTTGCTATCAAGTCGGCATGGATTATATCGTGTGACACCCTCATATTATATAGGAGGGCAAGACTACTAATGTCCGACTTAAACAATATTCGACACAAACTAAACAAACTTCACCATGACGAATACTGTCCACCTCTTTGAATTTGTTAATGCGTCAAACTTCCATGTACAACGGACTTGAGTTGTCTTCCGTGAGTTCCACTGCTATTTCCAGACTCCGTTGTGACTCCACCTGCAACTGTTGTCCCTTCTTCCTGTTCAGCACCATCACACACCAACCACTCATCTGCATGAAAGTGATTTCAACATGTCAAATTCGCAGTTATCGCATCCTTTCCGGATAGTTTTCTACATGTCCCACATCTACACCTCCTTCTGCATGCATCTTGTCAATCCACACTTTTCCATGTGAACTGAACATAACAGAATATACGACAGTGTACTCTCTAACTTCCGACATTCCAGACATTTTGACACTTTCTCAGATTCTCCATGAACGAGTCATGTCATCACCTGACGTCAATCTCGGTAGACCCAATGACTAACTTGAACGTGGTACTCGCCAACACTGCTTCAGCACCACTACAGTCATGTCTGACCACATGCATATCTGACAATCAATGCCCTGGTGTGTCGATGTGTCATGTACTTATCGCATGTCCCGTCTCTAATACCACACTGAGCCTCTGCAATCTTGACCAAGATCTACCGGGTCGTTAATCCAAAACACGTCAGGCCCACTACAGATAACCACAGTCATACCCGACCGATGCCGATTTCCACGCATCCCTCCGAACCACTGAGCTCTAGCCTGGACCACATGCATCTCGCTTTCCCACTGATATAGGCTTCAACTCTCTGAGCTCTCTCGTTGTAGCCTCTCCATCAACCAAGTGGAATGTCCCATCAGACTCCAGATCCACCTTTAACATGACTCTATGGTAGATGACCAGCCTACCACACGCCCCGTCGACCTCAAAATCTCATACACGCACCATCTTGAATCACCCCCCACGTTATCGCCCCGTCAAAACACGCAACCATTGGGCATGCGCTACGCATTGCCACGCCACAGAACGGACACCATCAGTATCACGCTCCTACGCCGTTGTCGCTGATCTCACCGTCCTCTTCTGTCCGACCGACCTCCTCTAGATCTGTCAGACTATCCAATCCGACTCACACGAAAAAAAATCCGTACTGCATCTTGTTGCTTCCTACATGGGCCTCATTGGGAGCCTGTTGCGCTGCTCAGCTGCTGCATGCCAATTGCCCGACCTATCAATCCAGATTCTACGAGCCTGGGCCTCGTGTCCGCCACAACCGATGGGTCCCGTTGATGGGCAAAAATGGGCCTCATCTGCCAACACGTATAGGATTATTTAGTGGAGTATAGGATTGGCCAAAGTTAGAAATCTAACCCTTAGACAAAAGTTTAAGCAAAAATGAACTGGTTCCGATTTTTTAGACCGATCTAACCTATTTCTCTACAGCTCAACATACCGGCGGTAGATTTCATATCGTACCCGCCGGGATATACGGCGGTACCATCCCGAACAACCTTATTAAATACGATCTAGCTCAGTGCTTACATGTAATGTATCGAAGGCCGTAGTGGATAGCTTGCTGCTCCTCAAGTCAGAGATCGTGGGTTCTAATTTTTTCCTTTTCTCTTTCAGGCGAGAAATTAGGTACAATTGTGTTTTTGCTTGTTTCAACTCATGGCCAACACGTGGGGAACTTTGTGATATTTAACATACATTTTTCTTAACTTGATATTTAAGGCTTCTCGTGGGGGAGCGACCCCGGCCAGGCCTCCCCTCCTTTTCTCTTTCAGGCGAGAAATTAGGTACAATTTTCTTGCTTGATCTCAACTCATGGCCAACACGTGGGAAACATTGTGATATTTAACATACATTTTTTCTTAACCCGATATTAAGGCTTATTGCGGGGGAGCGACCCCTGCCAGGCCTCTCTGAGGAGGGGAGGCCACACGAAGGCTTCACCTCGTGGAGAAAGGCCAAAGTGAAAAATCTAACCCTTAGACAAAAGTTTAAGCAAGAATGAACTGGTTCCGATTTTTTAGCCCGATCTAACCTATTTTCTACCGCTCAACATACTGGCATTTAGGTTGCATACCATACCACCAAGATATACGGCGGTATCATCCCGAACGACCATATTAACTAGTGTATCTCTCAATGGTTGTACAAAAAGTATTGCAGGCCGTACTGGCTAGTGTCCAATTACACAAGTCAGAGATCCACAGTTCAAATCTCGCCCCTAATGTATGTAATTTTTCCAATTGTTTTTCAGGTGAGAAATAACAGACACAATGTAGTTATTTATATTTCAACTCTTTCCATTTGTTTTTCATGCGATAAATTACGTACTCCCTCCGTCCCAAAAAGGATGTCACAACTTTTTCCATCCACGAGTGTATCTAGACGTGTTTTACATATAGATACATTCATGAATGGAAAAATCTGTGACATCCTTTTCAGGACGGAGGAAGTACAAAATTTAGTGATTTTGCTAGGACGTCAACTCGTGACCAACACTTGGAGAACTTGTGAACTACTCCCTCCGTTCCACAATATAAGATGTTTTACCATTTCTCTTTCCATCCGTATTTAGACATGTTTTAGTGCAAGATTCATTTGAACCTTACACTAAAACATGTCTAGATACGGATGGAAAGAGAAATGCTAAAACATCTTATATTTAGTAACGGAGGGAGTATATATGTTGGTTGTGCCAAGTGCCAATATACCACTAAGGACAGGAGAATACCCAAGTCATGCGTCTGTGTGTACACTGTCTACAATGCTCTGTTATTTGCATGTTCTGTATATTTTCTCGATGGTCTAATTATATCTTCCCGATTTGCTGCCTTACCGGACCAGTACTTCATTTTAGTTGTTGCAGGCGATGAGAATTAGTAAGACATGTAAACTTGGTGGACTTTATTTGCATCCAATCGTGTTTGTCAGAGGCAAAAATAGTGAGAAGAAAAAACTGGACATAGACTGCTATTGTCATCCCTTTTTTGGATGCTGCACTCTTCCATCATATACCCATAACGAATTTTGTTTCTTCAACAGATTTCTTGCTGGATCTTTTTGCACTAGGCGACACTTGCATTGGGATTAAAAGTTCTATTCCGTGTTCTTGGGCAAGACTATCTCCCTGGCGAATCTTTTCAACGCACATGCAGATACAATCTAGCAATGCTGCATAGTTGATACATTTGGATGGCTGTATGTTCGTCTCCATTTTGTTCTAAGTTGTTAACATTCTTTTCTGAATCGCAGGTTAGTAGACCATATAGAACAATAGTAGCTTCATGCTTGATGAAATGGAAAAACATGGTGGCAAGTCTCAGAATGCAAGTATGCATCTTTGTTTGTCTCTGAGTAGTTCAGTATTCAAAATGCAAGTATACGCATCTTTGTTTGTCTCTCAGTTGTTCAGTATTCAATAAGCAAGTATGTTTGATCATCTCTGCTTTATTCATGTTTGATAGTGCTCATTAAGAAAAATCTGGGTGAAGTAAACCAAAATATTATTTACCAGCTGAATGGGTAAAGTAGGTGTTTACAAGATTTCATATTTATGCATCTAATCTCCACTGGCGATTGTTTTCTTTCTCCATTCGTTGTACACTAAATGGTGCCTGCACTTGGTAAATCAAGACTCTGCATATGAGGTCCTCCTTTATGGAAACTGTATTTCGGATGGATTACTATTCTACAGAAAAAAACATAATGCAGTACTCCACGACTAGGGATGTAAACGGATCGGACCGGATCGGATTTCATCGTTACCATATCCTATATCATATTTTTTCATCGGATTCGGAGCGGAGCGGATAATGACCGGTTGCGGATTCGGGGTTGGATATATCATATCACGGATTCGGGTGCGGAACCGAAGCGGATTCGGGGCGGAAAAAATTTAATCGGATATGTACGTGTATAAATTCATCGGTGAACCATACAACCAAAAATAATAGTTCAATATGCTAATAGCCTAACAAAGTTGTACTCCATAGTCGTAACAATGACTATATAAGTGAGTTTTTATTTAACGGACGAAATTTACAAATCACTAACTAATAATTATATTCTATTAGGTTAGATATTTCGGTAGAAAATCGGATTATTCGGATTAAAATCATCAGATAATCCTATTTAATTTTCGGATAATCCATATTTGGGGCTATTTTTCATACCATATCCTATACCGTATCCGGTGTCAAATTCGGAATCGGATATCCTTATCCGTCGGATTTCTTCAAACCGGATATGGATTGCTTAAAACGGTTTCGAAATAGGATTCGGTGCGGAAATTATCCTATCCGTTTACACCCCTATCCACGACAAGATAGTGCATAATTCTCCGGAAATGGGGGAGGGTTAATTCATTTAGTATTGAAGAATGCATGAATTTCCTCTACTCATTATTTACTGATGGCGAAAAGATAGTGCATAATTGGTTGACAACATATCTATCGCTTCAAAACGCTCAGTTTTGGCCATCTGCCTAATTATGTTTCACATATTCTCTGTATACATGTGTTAAGACTAATATGATTAACATTATTAACTGTATATTGAGAAGATCTCATTTGAGATGTTTTGTTTTTTAATGCATTATTCGTCAATGTTGCAGATTTTATCTAAGCATATATAGCATCATTTGATGGCTATTCTTCCATGAAAAACTATTTAAGTAATTTTTTTACACCAACACACAAGGAATATGCTATTTAATTACGTGATTACCTTTACCTTTTATGCACTTTATTTCAAAAAATAAATCAGCCGATGTTCCGCCGCAACGCGCGGGGCATCATCTAGTATCTATAAAGTCCATCCCCACTAAGTGCTTTTAATGTTTGCAAACTTGACATGCAGAGTATCCACGTCATCCTTTTACTTGGTACTCCCCTAGCGCCAGCACCTAAAGTCCCTTCGTCGATTACAACTTGCATGAGCAAATAAAAAAATGTCGTTCAGTCTGACTCGCGCAGCTCGGTACCCCTCTCTAGACCAGCCCACCCGAAGCAAGAAAAAAAAGGAAATTGGCCAGCAAGAGAGATATGACGGCATGACGCCGCCGCATCAATTCCCAGTCGTGCCATCGCTACTCGACGGTTCCTTGGCTGCGCTATGATCTTCCATGCAGCCTTTTCTTGCTCTCTATTCGACCTGGATCTGTAACGTACAGTAACGCTGACTCCATATGTGCGGCAATACAAAAGGCCTTCCATTGATTTTAATGGCTACCGTCGTCCATCCAGTATATGAGTCCCACAATTGCCTCTTCTCGAAGTCCCTCAGTCTCATCTTCTCGAACAACCTAATCGTTGTGCCCGTCGCTTGCAGCTGCTGGTGTTGCCGGATGTGAAAAGGTTCGATCTCTGCATCCGTCCGAGTTCCTCACAGGTCTGATCTCATATATCATGACGTCCTCTCTCTGATTTATCATGTACTCTATGTCTCTATCTATTTTGTGCAGATCTGTTTGTAGTGTTTTATATTCTTTCTTGCAGCTACTCCGTGAGAGAACCATATTTTTTCATTGGTTGGTTGTTCGGTCCAGCAAGCCTATTCCAAACGGTATATTCAAACACATGCCTTCATTAGTGGCCATTGTTCTAATCTTCATGGTGTTGTTTGCCGTGAGCACCCAGAATTATGGTGCCCTCCAAACTCATTTTCATATAGTGTCATATCCTGAAATTGCAAGTTATAGCAGCATGGATATTTGGAAAGTTCTTCAGGTTTTACATCTTAGCGCGGCGTTCCACACGGACAATGTGGTTGTCGATGACCCCAATCATCACCTACCTCCGGCAGACTCATCTAATTACCCTTTCATATTCACATATAGCCATTTTGGATTACACAACATTGGTTTTTGTTTGTGCTCAACCTATCTGAACACTAGCAGACCTCCTAGATCCTTCATGTCAGGCACTCAGGATATGCATCAATCTAAAACTCTCCTTTTAATCTGTTCAACAACATTTGAAAAAACGTTTCAACATTCGATTATTTACATGGTTGCATCAAAAATTCAATATCTGTGCGTCTGACATGTTGATCAGAAGGTTGGTACCTCAATGTTTGTTTTGGTTACTCCAGAAACCAAATTCGGTTATTAATTTGCTTTCCGTTTGTGCACTTTCTGATTTCTTAAACAACAGGTCTGAGGTAGTGTTTTTCTTCCACATGATGGACGATGATCACATTAGCCTGCCCAGCTTCCCGTCCAAGTAGTGCCTGGTTCACACTAAACCATGATGTATAATTTCAGTCGAGCTGCTCATCTTCAATCAGTTGCTAACACGAATCATTCATGTGGGACGGTGTCTTAAGAAATGCATGCAAACACAGCTATCCTGGTGTCAAGTTTGCAATCGAGTTTACTTGGGAAATATGGATTAGATCAGCAGCATAGAGCTTTGGGAAAGTTTGTTGTTCATAAAGATCCTGATTGTGTTCTTATTATTCAGCTAGTTTTGTAAATAGCCACTTTCTGTATACTCATGTATTCATTACCGCTTAACAGTACAGTATAATGGAATTTCACAGCAAGGCTACAAATACAATATCATGGGCTTTCCTTCAAGATTTACAGGTTATCAAAGTTAATAATTATTACATTCTCTCATTTTAAATGTTGTATTTTTAGTCTTGAATGAAGTTACTATAAATGCCGCAGCAGCACGGGGTACCAACTAGTTTTGTGAGTTTTTGTAGCAAAAAATACAACATATTTTGAGTGAAAATTTGCAGATATGCCGATATATGTATACACACGCAGAAATGGCAAGCTTTGCCATCCGCGCCGCTGCAGGTGCGGTTGTCATCATCGTCGTCAGTGCGCTGAAACCCGCGCAGCGCTCTGCGCCCGCCTGACACGGAGTCATGGGCTCGCTACACACTGTCCCTCCGCGGGATCTTGCTTCCTCATCGAGGAGGAAGTCCTTGATTGATGCATCCCTCGCGAGGGTAGCCTCGCAAGGCTTTTCTCCAAGAGGTGAAGCCTTAGTGTGGCCTCCCCTCCTCAGAGAAGCCTGGCAGGGGTCGCTCCCCCGCGATAAGCCTTAATATCAGGTTAAGAAAAAATGTATGTTAAATATCACAAAGTTCCCCACGTGTTGGCCATGAGTTGAAATCAAGCAAAAAAAATGTACCTAATTTCTCGCCTGAAAGAAAAGGAAAAAATATAGGGGTAGGACGGTTGTTGAACCCATGATCTCTAACTTGAGGAGCAACAAGCTAACCATTACAACCTTCGATACATTTCGTGTAAGCAGTGAGCTAGATCATATTTAATAGGGTTGTTCGGGATGGTACCGCCGTATATCTTGGCGGTACTATATGAAATCTACCCGCCAGTATGTTGACCGGTAGAGAAATAGATTAGATCGGGCTAAACAAATTGGAACCAGTTCAATTTTGCTTAAACTTTTGTGAAAGGGTTAGATTTGTCACTTCATGCTCTTGCGACGTCACCAGCTCAAAGCTTGTTCCCGCTTCATGCTCCTCGGCCTTGTTCCGGCTGCCCACCTTCATGCCCCTTCGTTTAAAACGATGTGGTAGAAAGCAACGTGCGACTTGAAGGACATGATCGATTGTGGCGATCTTCACCCGCAAAACGGCCGCAGGCTTTCAATATGTGGGGTCCACCGTAGGCCATGATGTGTCTGGCAGGTGGCAGCTCAACAGTGAAACGAAGATACACCGATGGGCCCGAGGATCTTTTCTCTCAGAAGACAAAAAGTTGAACAGCAGCTATACGCAAATAGTAGTACAGCACATTATGCGTGTCCTTCTCGGTCGATTGATTGATGACCACGGAGAAAAATGAACATAACACCAATATATTTCGATGTAGCATCTTTCATATAGTAAATAGTTCGCTCACTTTTATTATTATTATTCATGTGAGAAATGACTACTTATCTATATCTGAGGGCCACTCAAATAAGAGATGACAGTGAGTATGATACTCCCTCGACCAAGAGAAATGGAGACTCTCCTCCATCGCATAGTTAATGTTGAAAAGTAGCAGACTTATGTGTGCATGCCACCATTGATAGAAGGAGATTAAATGAAAATTGCTGCATGTAGTAATTAAAACAGGACATCCAGCCAATAGCTAGAGCACAAATGATGCATGAGTCGATTAATAACGATTAGATTAAAGCCTAAGTGTATTGGGGGTGTAGATCGACACTCTTGGGAGTATACCAGAGTACCCATAAACTGATATTATTGTGCCATCGATCATAATAAAAAAATTCATTTGTAACTTAAACTGTTGAAGGAAAGAGCTATTTTATTGCATTACTATATGCACATGGAGTCTACAGAGTTAACAAAGTGATTAGCTTGTAAAATATTACACTGACGATACAATATTTGACCAGGTGTGTACCAATTAGCTCGACTAATGTGCAGTAATCTATTAAAAGTTTAAAACAAAGCTAGAGCAACCTGGGTATACAGGTGTACCTTCGAAATTGAGTGAGAGCAAGTACAATAATATGATATCAGCTGGCTATAAGAAATTAAATAACATATGTATGCTAAGTTGGAAAAGAGAGAAGTGGAGAGGGAAGAAAAGAGGGTTGTAGGATAAGAACCAACTGCATCACGTCTTCCTAGGCACTTTATGAGAATGTCACGCGGGCCATGTACTAATAAAGTAGTATGTTCTTAAATCTACCTATTATGTATGTTAGCTATTAGATTGACTATAGATGACAGAACACTATGTTATAGACGGCTGCGGGCTACTATTGTCCTTGCTCCGATTACTCTACAGCTACAAAACTCCGTCGGCCTAGACCACGCGGCTCTGTCCACCAATGGCATGCAGAATCAATGGAGCAGTTAGGGTAGGTGGCGAGCCGTCGGAGTAGCGAGACTGCGAGCGGCGCCGTCACCTAATCAAGTGTCTTTTAGGGTACGACATAGCAAGTTTGCAGATATCTAGATTGATCGATCCATCTCACTGGGGCCAAAGAAACGCACGATGGAGTCATGGTTTCGATCTAATTTCCTACCGACAAATCCTATTTGCCGCCTGTTGCGGCGAGGGAGGCTCGCGCCGCACACCCCCGTCGCCGCAACAGGCCGGCCCATTTGCAGTTTTTTCTGCTTCTTTTCTTTTTCTTTTTGTTTTCTCTTTTGTTTTTTTTTTCATTTTTTTTCTTTTTCTATCACTTGTATATGATTTTGAAAATATTTATTTTTAATAAATTTTCAAATTTTAAAAATGTTCAAATTTTAAAGTTGTTCAGATAAAAAATGCTCAAATTTGAAAATGTTTAAATTTAGAAAACATTCATATTTCCACTTTTTTGAAAATGTTCATTTTAGAAAATGTTCAAAATTTTAAAATGTTCAGATTATGAAAATATTTAAAATTAAAAATCAAATTTCGGAAATGTTCATTTTTCTGAAATATTCAGACATGAAAACTATTTTCGGATTTTAAAATGTTTAGATTTTGAAAATGTTCAATTTTAACAAAATGTTCAGATTTAATTTTTATGTGATTTTAAAAATGTTATATTTTTGAAAAATGTTCAGATTTATATGTTGCTATACAATGACGTAAAGCCACTCCTAAACATGGAGGATCGATTTCGGGTCGGATAGCCAACAAGAACCTTTGAAGGAAAATGTATTATATGTTGCTATACAATAACTATTTTCTAATAACTGAACAAACGGTATGATTCCATTTCGGCAACGCTTTTTAGGATGAAGAGGGAAGTTTTCATATGCATTGTGCATGGTGTCGGGACTATGATGACTACTCGGACTTGAAGAAAGATTGCACCGGACTTCTTGGATTCTCATCAGTTCAAAAATGCACTAGTGCTACACAGTGTGTTGCATATGGAGCTCCCGCATATTCGTTGGACAACTAGTTCCTGCATGCTCCTACCATGGACAGCGTCAGGCCGGGATAATCCTCTGGGCTAACGTCATTCCGGAATGGTGAGGGAGTGCGAAAGGCCGGTGGCACCACCTCCTCACTCGTGTCGAGATTCTGGCGTCAGAAGACAATACAGCCGCCCTGCGGTGCCGAGCATGGCTCCAGGTTGGGCGTATGGAAGGCAATGCATGGAAAACATGACTCCGTCTTGGGCTTGCGAAAGGCAATCCCATCTTGCGGTGATGATGCGGCTGCAGCTTGCACGTGCGCAATGGGTGTTGCGTGTTACTTCCTACCGACGCGACAACTTTCTTGTACATCGCAATGTCGGAATGCCTTTCACAATCCCACCATGCGATTGTACGCGGAGGCATGCCTCCCCTACGTGAAGCGAGCTCGCCACACCAAATGTTGGCGGTGTGGTTGAGGGCGTTGTCATGCTGGCTACCTCATGTGCTCCCGATGCTACATGATTTGCAGGCGGAGTTTCACGCTTGTGGGGAGGGGTGGAACAGTGAGGCCGCCATCGCCGATATGCAACCGAATCGCAGTCGTTTGCCGGCGGCACGTTCCTCTCCTCACCTCCACGTTCCTCTCCTCACCTCCACGTCGCTGCCATGGCGCCCGGCTTCCCCGCCGCCGGTGAGCCCTGCGGTCCTCGACGATGTCGACTTCGACATCGAGGGCGGCACGCCGCTGCACTGGGACGATCCCGCGAGGTACCTGAAAGGGTACAACAACTCCGGCTGGAGAGTGTACCTGACCGCCGCTCCACAGTGCCCTTCTCTGACGCATGGGTAGGCGGCGCCCTCGCCACCGGCCTCTTTGACTATGTATGGGTTCAGTTCTACAACAACCCTCCCTGCTAGTATACTTCGGGCAGCACTTCCAATCTTGCTGCAGATTCATGGAAGCAGTGGTTGACAGTTCCGGCCAAGCAGATCTTCCTCGTTGCTATCGGAGGATGTGGCCTGCGGGCTATCGTTGGCGCCGGCGCAGCGGAGGGCGGAGGACGTGGCGGTGGCGGTGGTGTAGGCATTGGGGAGGCGCTCATGGAAGGCCCGGTTCCGGAGGAGGCTAGCAGTGGCGTCGGCATCGGGAGTCCGCGTTGGGACAGCCGCGGAAGGTGGGTGCGCGTCCAGATCGTAAGTTGTCGGCCGGTCCGATGCTTTCCGGCGGCGGTGGAAATTGTTTCTTTTGATAATTCCATGTGGCAGCCAAACAAGATTTTTCAGCTATGATTTCGTTCTGGACAAATGAAATGATCGGGTCAACATGAATTCATTTCATTTATGCCAAATGAATGTTGCCAAACGACCCCTTATGGTTTTTCACAAAAGTGTAACCCTGTGCTCGAAATATGGAGCAACAAAGGTTGTTTCTAAGGTTTTATCGGAAAAAAATTGTAGTACGAACAGGTTTGCGGAATGTGGAGTGAAATGCATCCGCAGTCCTCGAAGTTACTGGCCATGTCCAAAATAGTCCTCAAACTCAGGTTTTGCGCCAATACAGTCCTAAAAGGGCATAATATAAATGGTAGCGTATAACGCTCACGTGGCAATGAAGCAGACCCAATGTGGTCCTCGAAGTTACCGGCGATGTCTAAAACAGTCCTGAAACTTAGGTTGTCCAACTTCTTATAAAAAGGGCATAATATTTGCCATTTTCATTGGGCAAGTAATAACCGCCGATCACAACTCACAATATAACTTAATTTTGACAAAGCATGGAATTTAAGTGGATCTATGTACTACTTTAATTTATCAAATAATTTAACCGAAAGGAAATTATTTTGGTATCTATCAAAAATATTGAAATAGCATCGGAAGTAAAGTTTAACCATTTATTCCAAGAATAATGATTGATTATACATGAGAAAGGTTGACTAATATTTGTAATTATACTTTTTTACGAACAAGGAAAAAATCGATAATGAAAGCTCTATTGATGGCTAATATGTAAATTTCATATTCCTGTACTCTGCCCGTCTCATGCCTCATGATTAAGGGAAATGTTGTTACGTACTCCGTATTTGATTGGTGCACTATGAAGCATTCTCTATGAGAGCGGCGTTTTGGTGCCCGGGAGCACCTGCTCCCGGAATTTTCAAAAAAATTTAAAAAAACAAAAACTGTTCAAAAAATTCCGCAAAAAATCATGCACGTACCTGAGCATGGTGAGCATCGTCGTGAAAAATTTCGCACCGAAACGACAACGTATGCTCACTGGAGAAAAAAGACAAATTTCTGACAGCAAATGAGATCCGAAAATTTGAATTTGCTGTCAGAAATTTGTCTTTTTTCCCCAGAGAGCATACGTTGTCGTTTCGGTGCGAAATTTGTCACGGTGGTGCGTAGCATACTCAGGTACGTACATGATTTTTTTTGGAATTTTTGGAACAGTTTTGTTTTTTTATATTTTTTTGAAAATACCGGGAGCAGGTGCTCCCGGGCACCAAAGTGAATATCCGATTCTCTATGTAATATATAAATTATTCATAGTCGCCTGCATGCTAACTAATTACATATTGTTCAATAAAATTCTCGCATTCCCTCTCTGATACTCCCATTTTGTAGGCACGCTGACAATTTATTCTCTTGCGGTATTATCATTAATATTATTGTAGATTCAAGCCAACTACAAATTCCACTTAAATAGATTTCAAAATTGAGCTACTTATGGACTCCATATGGAATGCGCATTATTAATCATTACTTTGATTTTTCTTACATAAAGAAAATTGCATGCACATTATCGTGTAATTCTCTTGCTTCATTCGTATTCCCTTGCACGTGTATTGTAGCTTGCCGAGAAATATCACCCGTGGTATCTTTGGATTAATAAATCTCCTGTATTGATGATGCCCAGTTTGAAACGTTGGAGCTTTCCATTAACGGTATCCAGATATGTTTTTCTTTTGAAATTTGATAAGTTTTTTTCATAGAGTATTTCCACCAGGGGTGCCTAAATTGTGTCCGACACCTCCCGTTTGGAGGCCCAATTGCGGGGTGCCGGACACATATCCGGCGTTTTTTTTTTCCGCCTCCCACACCGGCACCCCCGAAAGGAATCCCCAAACACCAATTACCATCAACACAAAATATACAATTGCCAATCGGCCAACACAGGCCATGTAGTTTCACCGGCCGGCCAATACAGGCACGACCAGGTAGTTGCATCGGCCGGCCAACACAGGCACGGCTAGGCAGTTTCTCACCGGCCAACACAGGCACAGTCAAATAGTTCAAACCGGCCAACACAGGCACGGCCAATAAAATATGACTAGACCTTGGCACCGCGACAAAATCATCCCTCCTGGGTGTCGGCGTCCTCGGCCATTTGTTTCCTCGCATTCATGATGTGCGCCACCTCCTGGGCAAAGTAATCTTGGCGATCCGCCGGCATATTTGACGTGTCCGTGGCCATGATCTTGAGCTCCCGGGCTTCTTGCATCTCCTTCACCTTCATCTCTTTCACCCCCCTTATTTCTTGCATCTCCTTCATCTTGTGGCCTTGCACGGTGTAGTACATATTCCACCTTGGTTGTTATCTTCGTGTATCTTCTCTTTGAGAATTGTGGATTTGGCTATGAATGTGGCAATTTCCTCGTGTAGGGTTGTAGATGCACCGGCCTTGTGTGCCGCCGTCTTTGCCTTCTCGTTCCCAATTGGCCCGGACCCCGGCATGTGGGTTTCGTCGAGGACACCTTTGCCAATGGCCGATCCGCTTCGTCTTGTGGGCGGATCACCGGCGGCTCCACTTCTTTCGCCTTCATCACCGGTGGCTTCACCGGCACGGCCCTCGTCGTACCCTTTCCCTTGGCGGCTTTGCTATGGGTGGGCTTTCTAAGACCCACTCCCGCCGGCTTCGGAGCCATCGTCGCCAGCTATTGGACGTGATGAACGCGCCGGTGGAGGGACGAGGAAGGAGTACGGGTGGGCGGCGGCGGCGGGGGCGAGGTAGAAGGGGAGAGGTTTGTGAGAATGGAGGGAAGAAGTCCAAGATTTGGCGGCCAGCGCGGCAATGTAGGGGGAAATTTCCCGCCATTCGTTTCGTGTGGCTAACGGGCGGGCCAGATCTGTCGGAAGCTCGGGCCGGACAGTGTCCGGCACCGCGAAGGCAGCCCCCAACTTTGGAGGCCCTGTTGGCGGTGCCGGACAGTTTTTGGGCTGGACAAAGCCTTTGCGACCCCCCGGTGTGGCACGTTTTTCTGTCCGGGGCCCTAATGGAGCTTTAGGGCCCTATTGCGACCCCCCGATGGAGATGCTCTTAGCACTGTGATATGGGAAGATGGAAACAGTATGTATGTGCATAGTGAAATCACACATGACTTTACGAATTAATTGGCCGTTGTTTCCGATTTAATTATGTCTAGCCAATATTTATAGTTGGTTGTCTTTTTTTTACTTTAATACATCTTAAGTTTCAGTACTGTTTTGGACATGGTCGGTAACTTTGAGAACCGTTATGGGCATGTTTCATTGTCACGTCACCGCTATACGCTAGTCATTCGTATTTAGGACCGTAGGTGGACATCCAGAACAATTTTTAGTACTGTATTGACGCAAAACCTGAGTTTGAGGACCGTTTTGGACATGACCGGTAACTTCGAGGACTGCGGATGCATTTCACTCCGGAATGTGGTGGACATGAAGGAGATCACAGTATTTTGAGCCGTAACCGGGTGCGTTCAATGTTGTACTGCAGCACCAAATGCGTTTTATTGTCTT
The DNA here is from genome assembly GCA_012064385.1 of Puccinellia tenuiflora. Lineage (NCBI taxonomy): Eukaryota > Viridiplantae > Streptophyta > Magnoliopsida > Poales > Poaceae > Puccinellia > Puccinellia tenuiflora. The sequence continues at coordinate 568,778 of QRDG01002095.1, forward strand.
GGGCTCGATCGGCAACCACCACCTCGGTGTTGGAGACGAAGGAAACCGGGCCACAGTGCTCCTGTTCTTAATGTAGGCAGTGGTACGTGCTGGATGACTCGAGGACGTCGCGCGTGCGTGTTTCGGTCAGCAAACACAGCAGAGACCACCCCCCCTCTCCGTCCCATATCAGCCGTCTCGGCTTGTCCACGGTTTTCCGCTGATCCAACAGAGGGCAATTGATGGTGAAAGGAAGAGAGAGAGAGCTCCACAACAAATACAAACGGACAAAATGGCCCGTCTCTCCGTTGCTTCTCGCCATTGGGTTTGCCGAGGCCATATATACAGTAGCTAGCTACACCGCACTCCCTCCATCCTCATTTTTCCTCCTCCATCTCCCTCATCCTCACAAGAACACTCCATCTAGCTAGGCCAAGACCCAAGAACAATGTCGTCCGACCGGAAGCGGAAGGGGAAGGGGAAACAGAGGGAGGTGGATCTGGCCGCCGAAGTGGTGACCGCTCAGTTGGTTTTTGAGCCTCACATGCGCTTTTTTTTTTTTTTTTTTTTGAATTTTCCATACTTGTATTCATAATAGAGGAAACCAGAACAAGGCCAACATACAAGCAACGAAAACAACAGGAGAAAACCAGAGAGCAGCGCCGCTGCAACAAGCCAACCCAACCTCGACGAACTCCAGCCGGAATCCGCCACCGTGGAGCAGAAGAGCTCCTAGCACCATGGCGTCGAAGAGCCGCAACGTCCACCAACTCCTGGGAGCTGGATCTGAAGGCTGATGAAGAACATCGACCGGGGCCGCGCCCCGAGCCGCTTCTGCCCCGGATCCGGGCCTGCGCCGCACCACCTCCGCCGGAGATGGACAGATCCGCCACCATCCCGCCACACCACCCCGCAACAGCCGCCTCGCAGCTTCTCCTCCTCCCCCGGCCTTGCACTCACTCGCCACCCGTCTGCCGCCGAAGCCGGACGAAGAAACGGCAGACGGGGAACGCACCTGTGGCTTTGGGACGCCGTCGAGGACGACGCCATGGAGGGGAACCACAGAGCACCAAAACGCCGACGCAGGCCACCCCGCCTCCGCCGCGCCGCCGCAGAAACCCTTATTTACATCACCGGAGCGCAGATCCGGGGATTCCCCACCCTCCCGCCGCCGGAGCGGCCGGCGGAGGGGGAGGAATCCCGCGGATACGCCGGTGGCCGCCGGAAGAACCCGAGTCGCCCTCGAGATCGCCTCTGGGCACTGTAGACGAGAGTCGTTTCCAGAAATATCGAGTGAGCCCTCTCCCTTTTTGCCTCACATGCGCTTGTGCGCGCCCCTGCAGCAGAAGCTCGCGGTTAGTTCTTCTCATTCTCTGCAGCTTTCGCAAATCGAAATACATGTGGCAAGATCTGGTGTTCTTTTGATGGTGTGCAAGATTCAATCTTTCTTTTTGTGGGGGAAAGATTCAAGCTTTCTTAATGCTCATTTCTTGGTTATTGCGTACATTGCCTTGTGCCCAATGCTATTTTCCATGTTTTATTTTGAGTTCTACACCATGAACTGATTAGGAAAACTACCTTTCTAGGACGTCCCTGTTCTGCACTTCAATTTGGGCGCAACAGATTTTCTTGCCGAGTACGTCCGTGTGATCATCTCTACTCTCACAAGGGCAAGAGAACTATCACCTGCTCTCCTCCTCAACAAACCCATCACACCGATTGGTAATCCATGCAACCGCCCCAAACCCTATGACAAGTATGAGGATTCTAGCAATTGGGGCAACAGCCACTACATTATTGAGATGAGGTACACCAAGACCAATGGAGAACTGATCAAAATGTACGGTGGATTGAAAGTCCAAATCCTTTTTTGTGACTATAATGGCTACCAAATAGGATTTAGAAGGTATCTTGGAGAATGGAGCACTTGGTACTATACTAGTAAAAAAGCCTTTCCCCTCCCGTTCTTTCTTCGGGAAAATGCTATCCAGCTGCCCTTTAGAGGTGACTACACTACTAGGTAACTGAGTTCTCCAACCTTTGTGCTTACTTCCTTACTCTTACATATCAATACTGATGTTTTCTTGACCATTGCTACTTGCATACATGCAGCCCTCATATTGGAGGATGGGACACTTTCCATAACATCTTCATGCAATTTGGATGGTACCCCGAGATGAGAAACACCAGTGAGCTAGAAAAGGAGTTCCTTGCTTCCGCTGTTGTACTCTGTGAGGCAAGAAGGATCGTGTGGATCTATATGGAGGTGAAATACCGGATCTTGTTGAACCAAGCTCCAGGGCCATTGGATTGCAATTTGCCCGGCAAAGAGCGCACAAGCGGGATGGCTTGGATAGAGATAGGAGACTGGAGCAATGATTGTGAAGACGCTTTGAAGGCTGCGAACGAGGGAGTCTACAAGGCACGTACTGAAGATAGAGGCTGCGCACCTAGTGTGAGACCCGTGTTGACGTTTGGAGAGCTCATTGCCGAAGATGAAGAGTCTGGACACCTCTGCTTGTTGATGCGCGTGGAGGACATACTAGCTCCGGAGGATGGCTGGGTGCGCAAAACGCTGAAGAAAAGGTCACTCATGCTGGGAGCCCAAGTCACTGACCCAATGTTCCCTGATGACGTTGATCCTAAACGTCTTGAAGGTTAAGACGATGACATGACTGAGTGAGCAGGTTTGTTCTTTGCTAACCGTAACAAGTGATTTTTGTTACTTGACAGACTTGCCATCTAACATGCTCCTTGTTGTGCAGGACCTGCCAGGCCGCCTGCGCTGCTGCACAAGGAGAAGAAGAAAGGCTAGTGTGATGACCTGCCCCTCTGCCTGTTGCTGCATGTCGCTGCTGTTGCCGCTGCTGCACGGATGAGAAGAAAGGACTAATCTGATGGGTTCCAGTCTCCATGATTCCCCATCTTTAGTGATAACTTAGCGTTTCATTTTTTATTGTTTTCCTGGACAAGTAATATGTTGTTTCTTAGTTGTTGTGGATTCGAGAATGGCATTTTATGTAATGCAGGATTATTTCTCCACTGCTTTGGAGTCTCTCTTTGTCTATATTCGATTGCACTGTGTCCCAATTCTCCCCATGCATTTGTCAAACAAGCACTGTCACATACACTTGCGCCGTCGCCGGCCTCCACGCCGTCCGTTCATCGCCCGCCTGGTCGGTGGGCTGATTTTTTTTAGCTTCCGCAAACGATCTTAGTTTGAAGCTCATAACCCAGCTAAGTTTGCTTCTTCATTTGGGTTAGGCCACCATGGATGTTTGGCTGGGCCCTCCCCATGGCAGCAAACATGAGACAAAATGCATACAACCAGTCTAAGTTCATACACGTTAATGTCATAGTAGAGATCCAAAAGCAGTCAATAGAGTTCATACGGTTCATATTACAGGCCATCGAATAATAAAGGTAATTGTTCATACGGTTCATATTACAGAAGCTACTTGAAGTTCATACAATCATTTCAGATTATAGAGCTTCCCAAAGGACTTCTCCACGTGCCTCCTACGGGCACCCCGCGACCAGGCGCGTCGGGAGCGGCCACGCGCGCGTCCCAGAGCGCCGTGGCGCGCCGCCGGCGAGCCCAACGCCGCCGCGGCTTGCTCTGCCCCTGTGACGTCAGCACGACGTCACAGAGGCCCCACGCGTCAGATTTTTTCCCTTTTTTTGCTGTTAAATGCTGCAAAATTTAATAGATTTAAAACAATAAACCAGATGTGCTTCTTCTAAATATTATTTAACCAAAAAATAATACTCATGCCGCATAATAAAGATTCAAATTTGAATATTTCGAAACTCTGGTTACCTTTTATTTTTATTTTTTTGCTGTTAAATGCTGCAAAATTTAATAGATTTAAAACAATAAACCAGATGTGCTTCTTCTAAATATTATTTAACCAAAAAATAATACTCATGCCGCATAATAAAGATTCAAATTTGAATATTTCGAAACTCTGGTTACCTTTTAAAATTTGTCCACTTCATCGAGCGGTAGAAAAAAAAGGTGTGCTTCTTCTAAACATTGTTAAAAAAAACTTCTAATTACGGATTTGATTTATATTAAACTTTAAAAAAACGTATCTCCTAAATGTGGATTCGATTTAAATTAAACTTTACAAATTAGAATTTTTTTGAAAGGTAATTAGAATTCAAAAAAAAACATGCACATTTCCAGAATTTAATTATTTACACCACCATACTCACAAACAATGACAATTATTTACACTACGATACTCACAAAAAATGACGAAAGAATACTTGCAGCAAAAAAAAAACTTATGGCATATGATATCCATTCAAATTTCACAGTATTGTAAAACAAAAAACAAAAAATAGTCACTCCATTTAAAAACACAAATACATAAATATTTCGAGAAAAAGATCCATAAATTTGCAGGAAAAGCAATATATTAAAAAAAATTGAGTACAAAAATATTTTGAGAAAAATGCAAATTCATTTTCTCTAATTGTGTAATTGTGGCTTCCTTTCAAACTGAATTCAATAAGTATAAATACCTCCAAGAATTCAACATATTAAAAACCAAAAACCTTTTAAAAAATGCACATTTGCAGAATTTAATTATTCACACCATGATACTCAAGAAAAATTGACCATTTGAATGCATAAATATTTCGAGAAAAAATGCAAATTCATTTTCTCTAATTGTGTAATTGTGGCTTCCTTTCAAACTGAATTCAATAAGTATAAATACCTCCAAGAATTCAACATATTAAAAACCAAAAACCTTTTAAAAAATGCACATTTGCAGAATTTAATTATTCACACCCTGATACTCAAGAAAAAATGACCATTTGAATGCATAAATATTTCGAGAAAAAATGCAAATTCATTTGCTCTAATTGTGTAAATGTGGCTTCTTTTCAAATTGAATTCAATAAGTATAAATACCTTCAATAATTCAACATATTAGAAACTAAAAACCTTTTAAAAATGCACATTTCCAAAATTTAATTATTTACACCATGATACTCAAGAAAAAATGACCATTTGAATACATAAATATTTCGAGAAAAAAATGCAAATTCATTTGCCCTAATTGTGTAAATGTGGCTTCTTTTCAAATTGAATTCAATAAGTATAAGAACCTAATACATAAATATTTCGAGAAAAAAATGCAAATTCATTTGCCCTAATTGTGTAAATGTGGCTTCTTTTCAAATTGAATTCAATAAGTATAAGTACCTTCAATAATTCAACATATTACAAACCAAAAACCTTTTAAAATTGCACATTTCCAGAATTTAATTATTTACACCACGATACTTAAAAAAATGACCATTTTAATACATAAATATTTCGAGAAAAAAATGCAAATTCATTTGCTCTAATTGTGTAATTGTGGCTTCCTTTCAAATTGAATTCAATAAGTATAAGTACCTTCAAAAATTAGACATATTACAAACCAAAAACCTTTTAAATATGCACATTTCAAGAATTTAATTATTTACACCACGATACTCACACAAATGACAATTATTCACACCACGATACTCACAAAAAATGACACAACAATACCTGCAACAAAAAAAAATACTTATGCCATATGATATCCATTCAAATTTCACAAAATTGTAAAAGAAAAAACAAAATAGTAACTACATTTAGTGGGTCCCACTTATTCAGAAAATTGCCAGAAAATGATAAATACTATAAAATCAATAACTTCAAGTCTTCCCATTCGAAAAATATGAAGAATAACTCAAAATGATCACACAAATAAATGCTAACTAATTACGGCAGAATGTAAACATATTTAAACATTCCAATTTAGTTAAAATTTGAGAGAAATTCAACTGCACATGCTCCAACTATATGGTACACATGCTCCAACTATATGGAGTTGAATTCAAGAAAAAGGAAAAAACTCTACCTGTGGAATTAACGTAAATGATATCCTTTTAAAAAATGTGTTTACAAAAATGTTGCATTCCTAATAGGTAGGACCATTTTACTAAAACAATTTGCATAAAATAAAAAATGTTCAAAAAACAATGTATTCAAACATATCCACCTGAAAAAAATCTAAATAACATATCCAACTGATCAGAATAAATAAATACTTGCCACTTATTACCAAAAAAAATTGTTTATAAATTCCAAAAATGTTTAACATTTCAAAAAAAAATGCCCTTCCTCGAAATATGTTAAAGGTAAATTTTTCCACAAATGCTTGCTTCCATGAATAATTGCATGGAATACAAATTCATATCCCCTAATTATGAATTGAATTCCAATTTAGCTCGATATTTGCATACAAAGCAAATTCAGTTCCCCTAAATATGAACTGAACTTAAAATAAAATTCAGTAGACGGTCATATAATGTACTCCTTCCAGTTACTGCATTAAATCAAATATTGAACAAACAATATAAACATATTACGCATGTTTGCAAATTCCAATTTGACCGACATTTAAGTCAATATACCGACATTCCATAAAATATATCGAGAGTGCTAAAAGAAAAAAACGTTACATACTTATATCAACTTACAAAATATATTCAGAAATTTTCCATTTAGCCAAATTTTTGCCACCATACGAATAAACATTCCCCAAGAAAATAGGAATCAAATTCAGATGGATTTTCTATTTCAAATTAAATATTGACTTCGAAACACAAATATGTTTGAACATTTCAAATCACTAAAAACTTCAGAAACCTACACAATATATTAAAAAAAAAGAATACCCACCAAAAAAATTGCTGTCTATTCATACCAAAATAAAAAAACATATTCGAACACTTCAATTTGGCTAACATTTCGCTGAACAACAAAACAAAAAATATTGTACAAAAAAAAACACCAAGGGCGTGGCTTGACGCCACGCCAAATTCAACTAGTATATCACAAGAAGAACACAGATATGGTAGCAAACATGAGACAAAATGCATACAACCAGTCCAAGTTCATACACGTTAATGTCATAGTAGAGATCCAAAAGCAGTCAATAGAGTTCATACGGTTCATATTACAGGCCATCGAATAATAAAGGTAATTGTTCATACGGTTCATATTACAAAAGCTACTTGAAGTTCATACAATCATTTCAGATTATAGAGCTTCCCAAAGGTCTTCTCCACGTACCTAGACACCCAAACCAACTTGTTGTCTTTTTTAAGCGACATGAACGCTTTTGCAGTCTTTGGATTCTCAACAAGATAAGCATAGTAGTGAACAATATCATCATCATCGAATCCCTTGATTGCACTCAAAACATCCCACAAATCATCAGGGACATTTGAGTCGGATTTTTACCTCACTGCCGCCGGTACTGCTTGCCCCGCCTCGCCTGCCCTTGTCGTCCTTGCCCCGCCTCGTCTGGAAACCGTCGCCGCCGACCCAGCAACCAGCGCCGCCGCGAAGAGGGAGAGGGGGAGCCGAGCCGCCTGAGGGAGAGGAGGAGCCGAGCCGCCTGAGGGAGAGGGGGATACGTGCCGCCGGTGAAGGAGAGGGAGAGGGGGAGCCGCGCTGCCGGCGATGGAGAGGGAGAGCTGGGCGTGATGGGGAGGAGAGGGAGAGGATAGGGTTCTGTGGTGGGTGCGGTGAGAACTGTCTCTGTGCGTGTGTGGTGCTCGTTAACAATCGATTCCGCGCCGTCCGGCCGATTCGGGCGGATGAGTGCGTTCCGCATCTCGGGCGAATATTCCATCTCGGGGGACTACTCGGTTCCGTTCCGAGGCTCCAACCGAACACTGGAACGGGTCCTAGGGACGGAACCGACCCGTTCCGTTCCTCCTAATTCTAGAACCGAACACGCCCTCAGTGTACCCATGAATATCAATGAATAAAGCTTAGCAGGTTTAATTTCCCTTAGAAAAAAAGGCTTTCCGGCTCTTGCAACACAAAACTGGGCACATACACACAACACCAGAACTCGGCATACAGAAGGCTCTTATATTCCCCATATTTTGGTGTGTCCCACCAGGACATCCTATTTGGTGTGTTAAAGTATTACGATTTATGCGTCCAGTGAAAAATTATGATCTATTAATCCTGGCATATCACACTTTTATATATAAAATAGAAGATGGATTAATTTAGTAATTCGAGGTGTGTGCTCATCTTTGTGATATCTCAAACATGAAGTTGAGGACAACAACAAAAATAATTTTCCTTCACAAACATATTGCTTGATCAAACATTCGCAGTACTAAAATTCCCAACTTGTTTGACAAGTGGGGGTGGTCAGAATGCTAAATTTAAGTTAATAGTCACCAGAAAATAATTTGTGCAAATATTAATGTCATATACTTCTTCTTTTTTCTGAAATTGGGTGCACCCAGCCTCTGCATCGATTGCAACCTTTTATTGCTTTATTAAAAAGAGTCCCTTATAGAGTAATACATCATGGATCACAGAGCGTTGATACATGGATCAACCATCCAGAAATAAGGGAACGCATGAAAAGACACTGCATTTAGCATGTAATCCTGCGATCAAAACACCAGCTACACTGGTTGTATAAATCCCGTGGTCCTCCTCCGTGGGCTGGTAACCTGGTCCGCGATGGTGCATCGTAGTTGTGCGACTGCAAGTAAAGGAAGAGGGGCGGTGGTTGAGTGTGTGAGATGAGAGGGTTGGTGGTGGCTTTGTAAAGCCGGTCGAAGAAGTGGAGATGCCGTCGCCATTAACACCTAGACAACATGCATACCGCCGCGTGGGCTCTGCGGCGCTGCATCGAGCCGACGCTTCACTGCGCCGCCCACCTAGCCACGGAAACGATGCGCCGTCTGACGGTCCGTGCAACGATTCAACGACTCGCCTCTGAAACGATGCGTCGCCTGCAACGCTAAAACACTGCCGCATGCCTGCGTCTCACCGGTTCGTTTCGTGTGTATAGCGGGCGGGCCATATCTGTCGGAGGCTCGAGCTGGACAGTGTCCGGCACCGTGAAGGCAGCCCCCAAAGTTGGAGGCCCTGTTTACGGTGCCGGACAGATTTTGGACCAGACAAAGATTTTACGACCCTCGGTATGTCCTGTTTTTCTGTCCGGCACCAAATGAGCTTTACTGTCACTTTTACGACCCCGTGGAGATGGTCTTGGCGAATGGTTGTTCATGAAATGGTATAGCTCTCTAACATGGCCCGGACTCTGCTTTCTTTCCGTTGGGTTCTTGAACGATACCCACAGGCCGGGTTTGAACCACCGTGTCCGCCGCTGTGCCTGCATCTTTGTCTGTCGCACACAGTAGCAGGAGTGACGAGGATCAGATCGGCCTGACGCCTGAAGCAGTGGCAGAGTAGTGGCTTGATCTCCATCCCAACACTCCACCTCTAGCGTTCGTACGTACGAAATAATGGCATGTCATAGTATCCGAGGGAGAGAAAAAGGTGAACAAAATCATCCACATCCACGCCGCGCAAATCCCCCGTTTCCTTGTGTGGAGTAGCTAGTAGCCTAGTAGTCTTATTATTGCATGCCCCTCCCCTCTCTTTTCTCTAGCTAGCTAGCTCGATCTCATCTCCTCTCTCTGTACGTCCATGTCAACACCGGCTAGCAAGTCCCCGGGTTCCCGTTGCTGCAACGGACGTCAATTCCCACACCGCGGCGGACCCATACCCCGGAGTTCCTGAGAACAAACAGGACAAACACAAACAAGACAAAACGTGTTCATTCAATCCACTCGTCTCTACCACCGGCCGGGAGAACGCTGCCATTGGGATTTCACTACCACCAGCTGCTTCCTGCTGCTTCCTGTGCCTCTGCATTGATATCTCTATCTTCTTTTTCTCTTGTGAAAAAACTTTACCGACAATCTCACTCCATTGACTGACATCCACTATCATCTGTCTGTTAGAATAGGTCACGTATGCGTTTCGTGTTGTATACTGCTTGTACTTGTACCTGTCTGGTTATATAAATAAAGATCCTGAGATGAGGCAGTACCTCACCGAAGTCCAAATTTAATTTGATATCAGAGCCGATGGTACTCACCCCCAGTCAGACTGTACGGCCTTAATCTTGCCGTCTAGAAGACGTTCGACATGAGCTTGGAAAGCATAGAATACTTGCTCGACGTCAGACTTATGCCTAAGAAGGTATATCCAGCAAAACCGAGAGTAGTCATCAATAAAGCTAACATAGTATTTGTAGTCACCGGAAGACGCAATAGCAAGCACTAGTAGGAAAAGGCTTATAACCGCCAGGCTACCGCTGGCGAATCATAAAAAGCGTTCGCCAATGGTAAATACCGCTGGCGAACCACAAAAATCGTGTTCGCCAGCGGTACTTGTGAGCCCAAAAACGACCCGACGATGGAAACTATCAGTGGCGAACACATATCCATGTTCGCCAGCGGTAATACAGTACCGCTGGCGCACCTACATGCACGTTCGCCAGCGGTAAGTGCGACCCAGCGGCGCTAACTTTCCGTTGGCGCACAGGAAGTTGCGTTTGCCAGTGGTAATTTTCATACTCCCGCATGCGTACACACGCACGGGCACGGGCCGGCCTCTCTCTCCCTTATCTCCTTCACTCCCTTATCTTCAATTCCCCTCTCTCTCCCTTATCTTCATCTCCAACACGCACACACACCACCACGCGGTCGGCCGCTGCTCTCCTCCTCACCCTCGCGCGCCTCCTCTCAGCGGCCGAGAGGGCCACGAAGCGCGCTCCAGTTGCGACGCTCCGTGCGGATGTTTGGGAGGTGAGACGGGGGGAGCTTGGGGCGCGGGGCCGTCGTTGAGCGGAACGGGAGGTGCGGAGGGAGCTCGTCACGGTGAAGCTTTTTCGCAGGCTGGGACGACGTCGAGCGGCAGGCGACCAGGGCAGTCAAGGAGGAGGTCGGCCGGCCGGAGGAGAGGAGCTCGGGCGAGGCAGGGCATGCGCCGCGTGCGGACATGGCGGGCGTGCGCTGCCGTGACACCCAGCAACAACGGCGAGCTCAACCGCATCGCTGTGCCCAAGCAGCGGATGTGGCACGCGCCCCGTTGCTCGCCGTCCCTCTCTCTTTCTCTCATGTGTCGCTCGCCGGCGCCGAGCGCGGCGTGGTGCTCTCGTCGACCAGCTCAACCACGCCGCCGTCTTGTTGCATAGGACGCCAAGGCAAGCCAGGAGCACGCCGCCGTCATCGCCGCGTTGGACTCCGGGGCGATCCAGGAGCACGCCGTTGTCCTCGTCGCGCCGACGACCGCGAGCCAAGAGCAACGCCGCCATCTTCGTCAACGTGGACTCCATCCTCTCCGGCGGCGACGCGAACGCGACCCGGAGAACGCCGCCATTTTTTAAAACCTGAAAAAGATAGCGCTGGCGAACACAACTGTGGTGCGCCAGTGGTAACGAAGGCTACCACTGGCGAACAAGGCAGTGGTTCGCCAGTGGTAACTTACTTACCGCTGGCGAACATGATGTTCGCCAGTGGTAAGCTGTTACCACTGGCGATAGTAGCGCTGGCGAACCGCACGTTCGCCAGCGATAGCGAAAACAGGTTCGCCACTGATAGGCTTTTTCCTATTAGTGAAGACCCCAAATATCAGAATGAATTAACTCAAGTGGCATAGTAGAAACACGTTCAGAAGAAGTATAAGATAACTGGTGGCTCTTTCCACGCTCATAAGCATCACAAACTAAACCAGATGGTTCTGACAGTAAACAAGGCAAACTATGGTGCTTAACAATGTTTTGAACTACATTATGCGGAGGATGACGGAGACACTGGAACCTTGACACTAGAGATAGCATGGTGTGATGACGATGGTGTTGACGCTCGACTAAACGGGATTGGATAGAGGCCCCCATGACTCCTACCGCGAAGAAGAATTCTCCTCGTGGCCTTGTCCTTAACACAGAAAAAGTTACGATGAAATTCGACAAATACATCGTTATCACAAACAAGGCGATAAACTGATAGAAGATGTTGGTTAATATGAGGGACATGGAATATGTTTTTCAAGTGGAGAGATAAACCGGCTAAAGTTGAATGACCAATATGCGAAATAGACAAACCTTTCCCGTTAGCCACTTGAACGTTGTCCTTGCCAGCATAGCGCTCATGGATATGAAGACAAAGCATAAGCCAGACGGTTCTATTGATAAACACAAAGCTCGTCTAGTGGCGCGGGGCTTCACTCAGCAGCATGGCGTCGACTATGGTGACACATTTAGTCCAGTTGTCAAGCCCGCCACTGTTCGTCTAGTTCTCTCTCTTGCTGTGTCTCGTGGATGGGTTCTCCGCCCGATCGACGTCAGAGCTTTTCTTCATGGATTCTTGTCTAGGGATGTTTATATGCAACAGCCGCCTGGTTTCAAGGATGAAAGGTATCCCTCACATGTCTGCAAGCTCCAGCGTGCAATTTATGGTCTTAAACAGTCACCTCGAGCTTGCTATGCTCGTAGGAGTACCCTTCTGCATCAGTTGGGTTTTGCCTCGTCCAAGGCCGATACATCTCTATTCATTTTCTCTCAGGGTGATGTTCACATATATATGCTGGTTTATGTTGACGATATTGTCATTGCTGGTTCGAGTTCTGCGGCTGTTGATCGATTGGTGCAGTCTCTCTCTGAGACCTTTCCTATTAAGGATCTCGAGGTGCTTCAGTATTTTCTTGGACTTGAAGCGTCTCGCACTTCTGGGGGCATGACATTGACACAACGCAAGTATGCGCTTGATCTTCTACATCGAGTTAGTATGGAGAATTGCAAGTCCACTTCAACTCCACTTTCGTCTACTGAGTGCCTTGCTCGTGATACTGGTGCACTTCTGGGTACTGAAGATTCTTTCCGGTACCGCAGCATGGTTGGTGGTCTCTAGTATTTGACTCTCACACGTCCGGATATTTCTTTTGCCGTCATTAAGGTCTGCCAGTTCCTCTCTCAACCTACAGAAGTACACTGGGAAGCCGTTAAGCGTATTGTGCATTATGTTAAGGGAACTTTAAACACTGGTTTGACTTTCCACAAGTCTCCATCTGTGGGCATTGATGACCCACAAGTATAGGGGATCGCAACAGTCTTCGAGGGAAGTAAAACTCAAATTTATTGATTCGACACAAGGGGAGCCAAAGAGTATTTATAAGCCTTGACAGATGAATTGTCAGTTCAGCTGCACCTGGAAACAAGCTTGCTCGACACAGTTTATCAGTAGCAACAGTTTTATGACAGTGGCAGTAGTGATATAATAGCAGTAGCAAAATAAAGACAGCAGTAGTGATTGATGTAAACAGCAGGTTTAAAATACTGTAGGCATAGGGATGGATGAACGGGCGTTGCATGGATAAGATAGTTCATGAAATAATCATACATAGGTCAATTGCAGGTAGATAATAATAATTAAGCATCCAAGTACTAGTCAATCATAGGCATGTGTTCCGTATATAGTCGTACGTGCTCGCAATGAGAAACTTGCACGACATCTATTGTCCTACCAGCCCATTTGCAGCGGGGCCTCAAGGGAAACTACTGGTAATTAAGGTGCTCCTTTTAATAAAACACCGAAGCAAAGCATTAACACTCCGTGAACACACGTGATCCTCACATCGCAGCTATCCCCTCCGGTTGTCCTAATTTCTGTCACTTCGGGGCCTCGGGTTCTGGACAACGACATGTGCATACAACTTGTAGATATGGTCCAAAACAATAATTATACTCATGAAACAATAACATGTTTAGATCTGAGATCATGGCACTCGGGCCCTAAGTGACACGCATTAAATATAACAAGTTGCAACAATGACATATAGCACTAACAATAGATACTAGGCACCATGCCCTAACAATCTTACATCTATTACATGAACGATCTCATCTAATCCCTACCATCCTCTTCAGCCTACAGCGGGGAATTACTCACATATGGATGGGGGAATCATGGATGGTTGATGGAGACGTGGCGGTGATGACGATGGTGATGATCTCCTCCAATTCCCCGTCACGGCCCAAACTAGGGTTTTCGGTGGCGGCGGAGCTCTGGAGTGTTTCTGGGAGAGCCGTCTGTTGTCCTCGCGTTTTTAGGTCAGGGGCAATATGTAGTCCAAAAGGGGTCGCCAGGAGCCATACGAGGCGGCCTCACCAGGCCTCGGTGCGGGCCCACCTCTGCCGTGCTCCGTCTCCGCTTCGTCTTCTGGCTCTGTGGGTCTTCTGGGAAAATAGAATTTATGTAATTTTTCGGGAATTTTCCCGGAACTTTGACTTTCTGCACAAAAACAAGACACGAGGGCAATTCTGCTGAAAACAGCGTTAGTCCGTGTTAGTTACGTTCAAATCACACAAGTTAGAGGTAAAACAACAGCAAAAGTGTTCGGAAAAGTAGATACGTTTTGGACATATCGACTCCCCCGAAGCTTAACTTATTGCTTGTCCTCAAGCAATTCAGTTAACAACTGAGTGCGATAAAAGAAACTTTTACGAACACATTTGCTTCATATGATGTATACATACTTACTATATAATCGAAAGTTTAGGAGAGCGGCGTTTTGGTGCCCGGGAGCACCTGCTCCCGGTATTTTCAAAAAAATATAAAAAAACAAAAACTGTTCAAAAAATTCCGAAAACAATCATGCACGTACCTGAGTATGCTACGCATCACCGTGAAACATTTCGCACCGAAAAGACATCGTATGCTCCCTGGGGAAAAAGACAAATTTCTGACAGCAAATGAGATCCGAAAATTTGAATTTGCTGTCAGAAATTTGTCTTTTTTCCCCAGGGAGCATACGATATCGTTTCGGTGCGAAATTTGTCACGGTGGTGCATAGCATACTCAGGTACGTGCATGATTTTTTTCGAATTTTTTTAAACAGTTTTTGTTTTTTTATATTTTTTTGAAAATACCGGGAGCAGGTGCTCCCGGGCACCAAAGTGAATATCCGAAAGTTTAGGCAATTCATAATAGGAACTATGCATATAATGATACCTAGTAGCTATGCAAATCATGAAAAGATACCAACACACTAAGAATAAATAACATAACATAAATCTATCCACATGAATTGCAATGTTCGTAATAAGATATGACAAAGTGGTATCTCGCTTGCCTTTATCTGTAGAGCAAAACATAAATGCCAAGGCACCTATGAAATTTAAGTGAAGACTAGATATAAAGATATCAAAGATAAGAGCGTCATAGTTATACCGCAGTTAACCGTATTCTGGGACAAGCACATTACACTAAGAATGACAGTTATGCTCTCGAAGAAGTGCTCAAAGAAAAGGTGGTGACTCAACATAAAAATAAAAGATAGGCCCTTCGCGGAGGTAAGCAGGGATTAAATCATGTGCTAGAGCTTTTTAATTTTTATAGAACAGAAGTAAAACAATTTTGAGATATGCATGCTTTCGTCAACGACTTCACAGCAGAGAAAGCTATCTAGTCCCCCATAACAAGCAAGGCTTTTAGACTTGTGAGAGCGGCTGGTTTTAGAGGAACGAGTACATTCTTCTTTCTCCTTTGTTTCACCACTAACCAATGTTTGAGCTGATTTCTCAGTTTTTCATTGTGCGGAGGAGAATGGTGAGTTATATTTATATTTTGCTTAAGCCGCTCTCGGGTTGATTCAAGTGAGGACGTAAATCATCAACACCTGGTGAAAGGGGGAAATGACCTTGCTTGTCACAAGTTATATCTAGCTCTCTACTGCTTCCTCATGAGCTTAAAAACAGAGACACAAAAAGGAGTATTTTGAAGGTTTTAAAGGTAGCACATGACAAATTTACTTGAAATTGTCAGAAATACCATGCATATGAATTTATGGTGGACTCTTTGGGATAACTTGGTTTACGGATTTTGGATGCACGAGCAGCATTCCCGCTCAGTACAAGTGAAGGCTAGCAATAGACTGGGAAGCGACAACCAAGAGAGCAATAACCGTCATAATCATACTTGCGACAGAATAAAATTAACGGAGGCATAAAAATGATACTAAAACTCTGAGGCAAAATAAATCATCAACGCATAATTGACTTTTATTTTTCAGTCATAAACATGTGTGAGCATGTGCCAAGTAGATTCAAGTAAATCATTCAGAGGAGGATACCACAATGCCATACCGTTTTACGAATAAAACAATGCAAGCAAATATCTATATGACATGTTATCCATTATTAGCAAGTTGGGATTGATCATAAGAAGACATGAACTACCAAGAAATCATTAAATAACATAATCACTACCATGACCAGCTAAGCATGTTCATATGAGTAGGTATATTTACAAAAATGAAAAACAAATGGAGTTCATACCAGCCTTTTACCACATCCGCATTGTCGTATATCATCATCATTGCTTTTCACTTGTGTGGCTTGAATGATATAAAGTGATAACCAAACCCAAAGTGGAGTCACGGAAGTCTATCGAACTCTGAAACAGCTATACAAAACAGAAAAAGAACAACAAATATTTTTGGGTTTTCGATTCAAAAACAACGCATGGAAAGAAACAGAATAAAGCAAAATATTTTTGGATTTTTTTTTGAATATTGAACCAAAATTAAAAAGATAGAGCAAACTAGAATCCGAAATGCAAAAGATAAAAGATAGAGAAATAAAAGAAATATTTTTGGTCTTTTGGGGTTTTGTGAAAATAAAATGAATACAAGAAAGAATAGCGAAAAAGAAACAAAATAAAGTGAAACATGGATATACAAAGTACCGACATGATATGAACAAGATAAAAGTGAGTGAGATGTCGGTGAACCTGCGTACCTCCCCCCAAGCTTAGGCTTTTGGCCTAAGTGGGAGACCAATCATCCCCATGGCTGCCAGTCAAATGCGCCCCCAGTGCGGGACGAAGAAGGCTCATCATCCTGGTATGAATACGAAGATGACCCACTGTGATACATGGAATAATCCTCTGGAGGCGCAACGTAAGCCTCCTGTCGATGCTCGGGGTAGCGCTACACATGGTACTCCTCCGCCCTGAGGTGTCTATCCAAATCATCCCTCGAAATTGACAGAGGTCTCCTGTAAATACTGAACAAAGTAGGCTGCGGCAAACGAACTTCCCGCTCAGATTCATTAGCAAAAAGAACTCTATAAAATAATTGTCCGGCGCATGAACTAGGAGTAACAAATTGATGAAGTTTCATGGAAGCAAGATCAAGCCTTTCCGGAATCAATAAATCATCAGTGGGATCAACAGAAAAACCAGAATCAGCTAAAATACGTGCTGCAATAATACCTCCAAAGATGGGGCCTTTGGTGGAAAGGCGACGAGCAACTAAAGCACCAAGGTTGTAAGTTGTATCATTTTTAAGTGCAGCAGCAAGAAATGCTACATGGTAATTAGAAATGTTACTAGTGTTTTCTCTAGCAAGAACGCTTGTAGCCAAGTAGTATGTAAAATACCTTATGGCTGGAAATTGAATGCTCCTTATCTTATCACACTGAACCGTACGGTTGTCTTCATGGCTCAGTTTTCTGTAAAGCTCCATCAAATCCTATGGTTGTGCCTTGATCTTTCTTGCTTGTTCCAGATGGAGCAATACCTATGACTCTGCAAAATCTTTTCAAATCCATTGTGCATGCATGATTATAGATTTTAAATTCAACAGTGGGGTTAAAAGTAGTGTTCTTAAACTTAAAGCTCTCAACAAAAATATTGGTGAGTCTAGCATACTGATCTCTCTCATCTCTCATGAACTCCAATAAACCCACATTGTCAACAAGTTTCACGAAGTCATCATAAATCCCAGCATCCTGCATAAATTGAGTACAAGGAAAAATAGATGGATGTGCTACACCATCATCCTCCTCATCACCAATCATGGGTGCTATAAGGTCCTCATTGTAGGATTGCCTAAATTGAGCTTTAGACCTAGAAGACCTTGTTTCCCTTGAGGAGAGTGGTGTTTGTCTCTCAAATATCTCTCCAAAGGTGTGTTTGTCCATCTTCCTTTTCTGAAATTTTTAACAAACCTCATAAAAAATGATATTGGAGCAATTACTTCAAGGGAACTACTATAGAGACTTGCAAGAGGACTAAACATGCATCAAAACTCATTAATCTAAACATAGAACAAGCATGCAAGCTCACTTAACATGTCACCTACAGTACCAAAATACTCAAGATATACACAACTAAACAAAATTCTACTTGGATAATCGGAGGAGTCACATACCGGAGAGCAAATGATCCAAATATCAGCAGCAAAGATGGGCTGAGCAAGGAGATCGAAAAATTTCGAGCAAGAACAGCAAGAACATGAGTTTGAGCAATGGTGGAGTATTTGATCGGGAGAGAGAAAGGATGGGGAGGAATCCCACTTAGTAGAGGGCCAGGTGGACCCCACAACATGCTAGGGCGCGACCTAGCCCCTGCTGCGCCGAGGGGTGGCGTGGAGGCATGGTGGGTCCCCCTGGTCATCCTCAGGTACTCCAATGTTTTATTTTAAAAACTAGGATTTGTAGAATTTTTCCAGAATTTTTTTGAAAACTTTTATTTTGAACAATTTCTGGGTGTTTTAAACAATGAATACTAGGTAGAAACAAAATTAAGCAAAGACTAAACATTACTAAAAACTTGCAATAACAAAATTCACTGTCTGGTTTTTTAAGATATAAATTAATATATTTTTACTTATAAATATTATAATAAATAAATAATTATGTATGCAAAAATATTTCAGACTTGCAATTTCGCATAATAATGATATATAATTAAGTAGTCAAAATGAGCAGTTACTTTCATTTAAGTTGTTTTAGTTGTTCCCATACGGACTATATACGAATGTATATAGACCTACTTAGTGTTTAAATTCACTCATTTTGATCAGTATGTAGTCCGCATGAAAATAGCTAAAACATGTTATATTATGATACGGAGGGAGTACAAATGAAGGTCAACTTTAGCAATAAACATGGTTGTACTTCTTATCACAGTAGCATGTGGCGAGCCCTCCTTGAAGGCTTTGTCTAGGAGATGTCTACTCTCTGTCTCGGCACTTGTTGTAGGGTTATGTGATGTGAAGTAATTGTCGCGAGTCAGATGGCCTTGTGGTTGGGGTGGAGGTACATGCATGATGGAAAACTAGGGTCGTGGCCCGCCTAGCCCAGAAGAAAAAAAATGATTGCCCATGTAAATAGTATTGACGAGCTCCCTCACGTCGCCTCCCTCCCTAGCGATCGAGTGAGAAACCATAGGCCTGAGCAGCCGCCACCACCTCCCCTCCCCTCTCCCATATCGTCGTCCCCAGAGGCAGCCGCCCGGAAACTTCACGCGCCTTCAGTGAAGGGGACGATGGGGCTCTGGCCCATCGTGGCCGTGGCGGGCTGGGAGGTGCAATACTTGGCAGAATTTTGGAACAACAGCACGACCCTGTGTGACTACCTCTTTCAGCGGCTCGGTTGTGCTCTGGCGGCTTCGCGGGGACGGCGGTCTCGACACAAGGTGTCGTCAATCGGTGGCGCAAGAACCCCAGAGCGGCGGCTCCAGACATGGCGGCTGCTACATCCCCTCTGTCATGGATGTTTACCCAGGAAGAGGCTCCATGTGGCAGTGCCTGGGGCAACGGATCACGGGATCGCAAGCCCTAGTTCGCCTTTCTTAGCGTGTGTAGAGATGCATGCTGACGCTGAGGGTCTGTTGGAGCGGATGTGTGCTCCTGGTTCGCCATAGGTGACTTAGTGATGCCCCCGGTACCTAATTGGTGGAGCGTTGTTTGTGTTTTTAGAGCAAAAGGTCCTCTTGGCATGATCTTCACCCATTATCGTGTTTGTAGATGTTGCGTGGTGGCTTCAGGTTGTTTGATATATGCTCTTGATTGTCCTTTGTTGAATAACATATAATTCATAAAGCATATATGCATCTTTTCGAAGTAGAGGCCGGGGGTCTCAACCTCTTGCCAGTCTGACCCGTCCAGCTATCTTCCTGTAGCTCCACCGCTCTCCTCGGGAATTTCTTTTCCCTGACGATTACGTTTTTTTGTGTTCCCTACTCTGCTTAGTTATTCTCACTGACCACTTTCATAGTTTTCCTCGTGTTTGCCCCCACTTCGCTCCACCTTGAGCCTCGCTCATATCGAAATGGCCGTTTCTGCTTAGTTATTCTCACTTACCACTTTCATAGTTTTCCTCATGTTTGCCCCACTTCGCTCCACCTTGAGCCTCGCTCATATCAAAACGGTCGTTTATGTCGGGTCAAACCTCGTTGATCGTTACTTAGTTGTGACGAGTGGGACACATGCACCCTCGTGTGTGTCTGTGTTGCTTGACATCCCCGAATTAATGTGCCTTCAATGGTGCTGCCCCCTGGCCAGCAAGAAGTTGCATCAACACCTGAGTTGTTGACCTGGCCGCTCCTCTTCTTCACCTCCTTTCCGTATCTCTTGCCTAGTCTGTGATGTCGCACGCTGAGTCTGGAGAGCTCAAATCAATGCCCCGCTCTGTGCGCGAATTCTCCTCAGTCGCCATTACTGTCGGTCCGTCCGTAGACGCCTAGAAAAGTGGCCTTTTTCATCTTCCTTGCATCCACGACGCCCACTAGCCTCCTCTTTCTCTCGTTGCCACCCACGCCTTAGTGATCCTCTGATCTTTCCATGGCCCATGGTGGTGGTGGTTTCATCCCCGCTCATGGTGGCTCCAACCTCCACAGCAGCAATACCCTATCCTGGGTTTCTTGGTTCGAGCGAGGGTGTAGGAGCCGAGGTTCACGTTCGAGCAGGACCTCTTCACGTTCGAGCTGGACTCCTCCGATCTCGAGCAGGGGCAGATTTTCCCTCTGCCTATTCATGGCGTCGACGTCGCAGGACCGTGGTGGTGGTGGTGGCCGCCAATCTCTTATGTGGGGCCTTTTTGTGTGTTCTTCTCGCCGCCACCCCACATTCCTTTATATAGGGAGTGGGTGATGGGACACAACCCCTTGGGTTGCAGATCCCCAAAACCCTAGACTAGGTCATGTGGGTCCTATCCATGGACATGTGTCCCCTTGCCGGCTTAGATCTGGCCTTTGTTGGCTTATTTCTGCCGGACTTGATTCGACTGGCACCATCCTTTTAAGTGTGTGACCCCGCAGACTCAAGGTAAGACGGGCACAATCTCGTGTCCCACCCTTAATTTTGATTAGTAGGCATTGGCATATAGCAAATTAAAGCATGTTGACTCCCATATGTCGTTAAGTTTTAAGAATTGCCTGCTATTCAATGGGACTGCCTGTCTTAGTCCCTTTGCCGCACGATATTATGTAAGCTACAGGTGAGTAAGCTGTCATTCCTGTGTAGCTTAACTATGTTCTCGCTCCGTGATGTTCAACTCAACTCGACTAACATTTTAGCCGCATCGACTCTATTAACACTTAACCGGGGTGCGTATGGCCATGCTTCCAAATCGTATTACACGAGAGGACTTAGAAATGTTCCTTTGGTTCGGAGGCGCAAATTCCGTCTTCATGATCCTCTTCACACAGTTTGATTCACAAACGACCCAAGCACTGTCTTTATGACTGCCAGTTACGGTCAGCTCTTGACGGGCTCAAAAGCCGAGTGATCCACAAGTCGGATAACGTGAACATCTCGGGTCTAATAATTACATTGCTTAAGTCGTTTGTATGACGATATAATCATGCTGACTCAATCCTTGGGTCAATCCTGCCAGTTTAACTCTTAACACGGCTAGTGTAAGTCGGATCAGCATCTCTATGCCCAATGACAAGTAGAACTTACTAATCTCACAAGCTTGCACATTAGTCTCGGTAGTGAGTCCATATACAATCACAAACGACTAAGTACAACTATGGATAAACTTACTTAAGTACAAGGCTATACAACCGAGCCACATACTCGATGACATGTACATAAGTTCATTGGAAAAGACATGTTATGAGTACACCTCGGAATGAGTCGACTCTAGGGCATCATTCCTAACATTATCCAACATTGTCTTGTTTGTCTTACCTCGTTGCTTCGGTTATTAAGGTAGAACCAAACCAAGACATTAGTGTTCCATGACATCATTGTTACTCACTAGAGAATTATTTCCTGCTAATATACTCCCTTGTTGTCAGGAGTTTCTTCGGTACCCTTCCACTCATCTGAGCTCTTGCCTCCTCCTTATATCGGTCTTTAGGGTCTTTGGTATGCGAGAAGTTCTAAAATCAAGGTGGAGACATGAGTACAAATAATAGAAAACATAAAGGTGAATTACATTGATAATCTCATCTCATGCGTGGGGGGTGCATACTAAGCCTCAACACATAGTTTGAGAGAACTACTCACCCATCGTGATTAGATAAAAGGTTGTAAACAAAAATACTTTAAGATGGATGACGATAATCTTACAATGCCGATAATCGTGCAGAAGCCGACATTACAACTAATATGGTTAATGGAGATGACCATGGCATGGCGCAGAGCATAGACGTGATGGAGATAGCCTCGATAGTACATCTCGTGTGCATCTCCCTATGCGGAGGCTGACCCCTCTCCCTATATAATGCATGGACCCTTTGATGCAAATTGGAACTGGCCCATTTGGTAAAAGTCATCGAGGATGTCAATATGTCACGTAGGCTGTGGGAATGGTACGAGCGCACTCATACCATGGCTCGTTTTACTAGGAGTTGGATAAGGCGACGAAAGCCATGGTGATTTTGTCATAGAAGTGAAAGTGAGGTGAAGTGGAGCATGTAGGCAGAGGGTTGCAGTACGGTTTTAGGAGAATTGGGCACAAAACTATATAGTTGGAAGCACAGCACGTGTATCCTGTACTTGTCAGTAATGTCCATACAAGCATGGATCATTAATTACAAACAAAATACCATTTCAATCAAGAGGACAAGGGATGAAGTTGTTAGCATGCCACCATAGACAGACATTACCATAGAGTATAACATGCATAGGTATCCCCACTTCCAGCGGAAACTGTCTTTTGCTCCCGGGCCACCAGTGCTCCTGCCACTTAAAAAAATTCGCAAATCATATTTATGAGTTTCAAAAAATTCTGAAAAAAACTACGGATGTAGCCAATGAAATATCCCACGAACATGTAAATTTTTAATTTGAGATACCTTATATTTTGGGCTACACAAAAATAACAAATCTGACAGGATTTAGAGATTTAAAAATATGCATACTTAGATCCACACTTTTGTGATTTTGTGTAGCTCAAAATACAATGTATTTGAAGTTGATATCTTACACGTTCATGGGATATATCATTGAATCGCTCCACATTTATTTTCAGAATTTTTTGAAACTTATAAATATGATTTTCGAATTTTTTATATAGGAGGGAGCACTGGAGCACGGGAGTCAAAAATCTTCACTCCACTTCCAGCTGCAAAAGATGTAGCAGCTCTTTTTTGTCCCGTCTCACCCAAAAAACAATGTAGCAGCTCCTCACCAAAAAACATGTAGCAGCTCTCTCTTGTCCTTCCTCCTCGCACACAAATAAAAAAAAAACGATGAAGCAGCTCTCATGGTCTTCCTCCTCACCAACAACAGAACAGGGACCAGGCGACGGTGACTTCCATCCAGCAGCTGCATATCTTCATCCGCATGAAATTACTGCTTGTCTCAGCTTCCGCGGCAGTAAACGATTCCTCCTCACCAGCACTACGTTGCAAGACAGAAACTTGCAGCTTCCCCCCTCTTCCAACACAAACAACACGCCGGGACAGCTTGATAAAGCCATTAGCATCGACTGGCAACACATCATCATTCAACTCCAGCAATGATATCTCCACGTCACTGTGACAGTTGGTACTAGCAGTAATAACGCCTAGAAAACCACATGGCCATTGCCCTTCAACAACTCGAACGCTGATCGTGGCCTCAACAGAGCCTTCAACAGTGTAGTATTGCATCTGCAGCGTGCAAAGCTTGCTAAGTGTACTTAATAGGATTGAAGCAACCCAATCTGTACTCCCTAACGAATTTGCTCAAATATTTGTCCTCGGATTCCATAGCACCTCTCACTTTGAGCACAACCTCCAAATAGGAAGGGTCGAACGTGACGACAATGCCACGGGCAGGACCGGTCAGTGTTAGGTACGAATTCTGCATACATCAAATACTATTCGGTTAAAAATAGCAGAACCATTTCATTCATCAATGATAGGAGCTGCAGTATGTTATATTCAAGGGAAATTCTAATTAGAAGCGCCGCACCGGCTCTCTCCCCATGGGGCCAGTGTTTGTGTGTGCTTTTTCCCTATAGAAGAGAGCACATGCATGCATGCAAGAATCTAGTGACATCATCGTATTAATTGTAAAATTTGAAAAATTCAAAAAGATTTATCATGTAAACCATTATTCCGATTAGCGATCACTTTATACCATTAAATTCGTGTCCACAAGGGCTTCAAAACTAGATCTATTGTTGATATGTTTTGATAAACTTTTTTTTTCGCATCAGCTACCAGATTACAATACTATGGCTATCAGATTAAAACCAAATAGTTACCACGATAATTATACATGGTATTAGATAGGTTTTTACACGTTTTAGTTATTTCCGACAAATCTATACCTGGTGTGACGAAATTTTTCCGTCACACCAGCTACCAGATTAATACTATATGGTTACCAAATTAACAACGAATAGTTATCATAATAATTATTCACAGTTATCGGATAACATATATATATATATATCTACACATTTGTAATGATATCCATAGTGAGAGAGTAAGTTTTCCAACATTTTAAGACCTAAAAGATGGTATCAATCACACAAATTAGTATTATGCATCCTTATATTGGGTCAAAATGGCATATAGAAAACCTGATAGCTAAGTTATTATAATCTGATAGGTTAGTGATAATAATCTGGTAACTATCGAACGAAAAAAAAGTTGTCAAAACATAGCAATATGGGGTCTAGTTTTGTAGATCTCGTCGCGACTAATCCAACGGTGAAAACGGAATTTTAATTGGATTATCGGTTTGAGAGATAAAACTTTTTTAATTTAACTATTGAAAAGAATCTAACCTGACATCATCGCTTACGTCACTGCATGCATGCTAATTCGGAACCGCCGTACGGGACGACCAATATGCGGCGCCGCTGCATAGTCAGCTCCTATATTCAATGTATCCAACGCATGCATCTACCACATCAAAGCATGCTTCATGAGCTAGTGAAGTTTCGTTACAATAAAATGAATCACATGGAAAATGTAACTTGATCATTAGCCGGAAATTTGAGATGGAAAAAATCCTTGAGGCTGAAGGAACCAATTACAGAAGCCACAAAAGAGGTAAACAATGCCATAGTGAAAATAAAAAAGGGGAGACTGTTTATTAATGCAAAAGAATGATTTTCTACCGTGCTATTCTAGAGTGTTTTTATCAGCGTTGGATAATGCAGCCTTCATTGAAGCATAGACTAGAGTGTTTTGTCAGTGACAAACCTTCCCATTGATTCTCTGACAGTCATCCCTTTGGCGATCGAAAACCATAATGCGTCTGCGATCCAGCACATCACGAAAAGCGACAATGCCATAGACATCGAGCGGCCACTCTAAACCACCAGTTATTTCTTTCACTTGGACCGAGATGATCTGCAGAGTATCCGCGGCGGTGACCATGGCCGGGTAATTAGGCCGCCTGAAGTTCTCGTATGTAAAACGCATGCAGGGGATTTTCGCTGTGTCCATCAACCAAACACATATAATCAATATTATATGAATCAGACGTAATCTAGTAGTTACAAGAGGAATCAAGGATGGATGGAAACAAAAACAATCCTAGGAAGAAAGAGCAGAGTTCCAAACAATGAAAATGAATGAACATATCAACCGAAATGGTGCAAGGGGTTGTGGCTGCATCGATCAAAGAAACAGAAGATATATCCGAAGAATAACTGGGAGTAGATAGCTAGCTCCTTACAGACGGCCTCGAAGGGATTGTCCTTGTCAGCCCAAAGGAAGTTATCGCGAAACCTTTCCCAGGACTCGCTCTGATGCTACTCCCTGGCTTCCTCGCGTTCTCGCAGCTGGTCGCTCGTCAGAGGGTTCGCCAGCACATGCTTGTAGTACTCAGACGTCTCCGTCGCAAATCGTCTCCCGTGCGCAATTTGTACCAGCGCCGCCGCATCAATAGGTTTCGGCGCTTCCGCCGTAGCAGGTTCCCCCGCCGCCGCTTCCCTGGGCCTTTTCCTGGGTTCCCTCTCTACCTCTACATCCATCTCCGCTTCCGACGAAGCAATCTCCTCTCGACGCCGTGCGCCGTCACCACTTGGATTTTTGTGGAAGGAAACCCTACAGGCACTTGTCTGGCGTCGCCTTGAATATTGCTAGCAAACCGAGATGGGTTGGGCTTCTTCATGGGCTTATTCATATTCAACGGAGAAAGGAGAAAGAAGTCCACTAAAAAAAGACTGGTCTTATTTGGGTAGTGATTAATAAAAGCACATACAATGTACTTTCTCTGTACCATAATATATGATGTTTT
Source organism: Puccinellia tenuiflora (assembly GCA_012064385.1). Classification (NCBI taxonomy): domain Eukaryota; kingdom Viridiplantae; phylum Streptophyta; class Magnoliopsida; order Poales; family Poaceae; genus Puccinellia; species Puccinellia tenuiflora. The sequence continues at coordinate 595,116 of QRDG01002095.1, forward strand.
AAATATTGCAAGTTAGACTACATACGGTCCAGACCGAAACTAGTGTAAAACACACTATAACGCGTCAAGATACATCCGAGTGTAAAAAAAAGTTAGAAAAGATAAAACATCTTATATTTAAAAACAGAGATACTAGTAAGTTACAAGAGTAGTCATGGGCGATGGATGGAAACAAAAGCAATATATCAATCAGATGTAATCTACTACTATCTCTATTTCATAATGTAAGACTTTTTAACAAGCTAAACTAGCTTGCTAAAAAAGGCTTATATTGTGCCCCGAAGGGAGTAGTAAGTTAGGACGGCAGGGCTTGCTTCATTGATTATAGTCCAAAGAAGTTGTTGATGATTATTAATAGATCGGGGGATCTTTTCATAAAGAAAAATATGAGATATTTCGTTTGAATTATTTTGGTGACGGAATCATAAATTACTATGCTTAATGTATACAGAGTATCGTGAGCTGTACTTATAGTGTTCCCAAGAATGAGTACATCACGACAGGAGTATTCTGCTCCGTTTTAGAAAGCTATGGACAGAGGTAGTAGCAAGCTAGCTATATATACACACTGCACCCGGCCTTGAAGCGGCCACCGAAAACTCAAGATCGACGGTATCACACACCCTCGATCGGCACCGGCAAGCAAGCGACATACATGGCCGACGTGGAGAACCCGAACCCCGGCGGCGGCATCCACGCCGCGAAGGCGGAGGCCGGAGATCAGGGAATCGAGAGCTTGGGACTGTGCGCTGGAGCGTTGGTCGCCTGGACGATCCTCGCCGGCGTCGGCGTTGTGGTGTTCTTCATCCCCTCCGTCCACGCGCCCAAGGCAGTTCGGGTCCTGGCTAGCATCGGCCTCGCCGTGGCGATCGTGGGTTTCGCCGCCGGGATGGCCTGGTGTGGCCGCGTCTTATGTCCTGGAAACGACGGCGGCCTCGATAGGTAGCTGGTAGGAACGTCGATCGTCATCTGCACGTACGTCCCGTGTGTCTACTTTGTAAGCATCGAGCCTCGTTGTGAAAGGAACGAAATTGTATGTCGGCACATAGGTAACGTACGTACCGTACTTCTTTTCTACGTATAGGAATCGGTCGTTGTACCGTTATCATTGTTGACGAGGTTGCCGGCTCATGTGTTTACAGCTGTAAACATTGTCCGAACAGAGAGTGATATTGACTGCAGCATATATTTATAATTTATGTGTCCAAAAAGACTTGCATATATGTATTTTGTAATTAAAATGGCAACAGACTAGTTGTAATGATTCATTATCTTGAGTTATCGTTGTACTCTTCGCCGCTTACCTTGGGCTGTCTATGTCAAATCCCCGTTCTGCCCCTGTCGCGCCGCCTGTCGATAAAAACATGGCCGGCAACGAGCAACGGGGCGGATGAAGGAGGCGACCAACGTGAGCAGGGAGAGGTGGCGGCGAGGCCCATGTGTTCTAGGCATCAGCGGCACACCAGCCACCAGGGAAGACAAAGGACGCAACCGACACGAACAAAGGCGAGGTCCATCAGGCCAGGGTAGAGAAAAGGCAAGGGAAAGAGTAGGTAGGAAAAATGAGAAATGTGGGGAGAAAAAAGAAAAACAGATAAAAGAAAGAAATGTTTACCGGCTAATGAGTGGGTCACAAGTGAAATTATACTCCCTCCGTAGCATAATATAAGATAATTGAGATTTCTAGATGAACTACATACGGAAGAAATCGAGTGAATCTACACACTAAAATACGTTATGATACAGAGGGAGTAGATCTTAATTTTAGGTCATACTACATACTATAAGATGTTTGACTTTCAAGTATGGACGGCATACGGAACAAATCGAGTGAAGCTACAGACGGAGTATTACTTTGCACAAATTGTTAAAAAAAAATCGAGAAGGGCCTGTCAATCACTTTTGGAGGCTCAACTATTAGCGCATCTGCTATAGTTGCTCCAAGATAAAAGGAATAGGCCACCGTGTGTATATTGTGCAATTCTAGAAACGGGAAACAAACGAGATATGAGAAAATAAATAAGCAACCGGAGTTTCCCACTTCGCAATGCAACAATACCTCTCCTCCACAAGCAGATTCTGTGTTTCAGAAACCTGACGAAAGACAGACTTAGAGACAGCTGCTGCAACTGAGCAATCGTCCAACTTTAGGCGATATAATCTGAAGATACGGCAGCGGTCAGCAAGTAAGCATACAATCCAGTCATGTACCGGAATATCGAAACAAACTAGCTGATAAATAAAAAATTCAAGTACTCCAACATTACAATTTTCTAAACAACACAGACACGCAACTTGAAATCTGGCGATTATGTAGCCGCTTTAAAAAAAAAATCTGAAACAACCTTTCTGTTTGAGGAGAAGGATACATGATTCTGAAAGCTTCGAAGCCATAAACAAGATCCCAGGCCACAAACCTGCAGAGCTACGACCACATCTTGATACCTACAAGCAAGCTAATTAATCTGTTTCTCTTCAACCACTGCTAAAATGTATCTTCTGAACTGCACACGCCTCTCGACATAGTTCAGTGAGCTCCTCGCTGCAACCATGGATTTCCATCTCCTTCAGCGAAGCTGGAAAACCTCCCATTGGCAGGGATTTGATGAGTTCACATCTGCTAACGATCAGTCTTTGCAGTGATGCAAGGCACTGGAGTCCTGTAGGCAGTGACTGGAGATGATTAAACTGATCGAACATAAGATCTCTCAAAGATATGAGAAGCAGCAGTGCTCTCTCATTGTCATCTGTCAAACTGTCCGCATAATCACGCTGGGAATAAAGAGATCCATGAATGCTCAGTTTCTTCAGAGAGGTTAAATGACTGCATATTGGCACACATAGGACACCGATGTCGTCAATATCAAGCACTTGCAGTCTTCGCGGGAAGTAGTTGTGCTTGCTCTCGAGTTCAGCCGCTGCTAATTGCCATGATCTTGTGAAGCCTGGAGAATCTTCAAATTTTAAGTGCTCGAGACTACTGAGGGTTTTAAGACCTTCCCACGGTGCCATTGTGGCACACCCTTTAATACAGGATAGTTTCTGCAGTGCCGTACAAGAATTCAGGTCTACATATGCCAAATTGGGATTGTTCTCTATGCTCAGTGTTGTGAGGGTGCTGAGCGATACTGCCAGATCTAGATATGCCAAATTAGGATTGTTCTGTATGCTCAGTTTTGTGAGGGTGTTGGGCGATACTCCGAGTGAACAAAGCACATCACAACCATCGATGCTCAACTCACGCAATGCTTTACAAGACTGCAAACCTTCAAGCGATGATAACATGCTGCATCTTGAAATATCCAGCTCTTGTAATGCAGTACAGGACTCCAGGTTGACACATGTCAAAGATGCGCAATATATGATATGTAGTTCAGCGAGGGAAGAGAATTCTGATAACTGCAGATGGCTGTTTTTTATCTGTTCAACGCGGAGTATTCTTAAAGAAGATGCAGGAATCTGAGACACTCTTCCTGAAGTCATAGTAGATAGGAGAGTAGGGCAATCTTCAATGATAAGTACCTTAAGAGAGGCGAACTTTCCAAGGCCCTGCTTGCTCTCAAAATGCATTTCTGAATTATCTGTGCGACGAGCTCCTATTCTGAATGAGATATGCAACCTTTCCAGAGTCGTGAAGAAGTTGGGAGGAATATGCCAAGAGCCTTCAGCCATTTGGTTCTGTTCATCTGTAAACAGCTCTATAGGTAAGGATGTGACCTCCTTACAGCTAATTAAACTAAAATTCTTGAGTAACGGAAGGCTCAACAGGACTTGCGACAATTGTTTCGTTGTGATGTTGCACAAAAAAAACTCCAATTCTTGGACTGATGGTGGCAGCGAGAGCCCAGGCATGCTAGAAAATAGTTTGTAGCAGTTACGCATCTTAAATGTTTTCAATGATACCAACTGTTGGAGGCCTGACCATGCTAGATACTTCAGATTTGGATAATCCGCAATTTCAAGCTCCACTAAATCCCTGGGTATGTTCAATGGGAACAAAATTTCCTCTTTGCTCACAATACCTCTATTTCCTTTGATCTTCATGCGCTGGTCATTTGATGGGCCAGATGGTGCAAGCCGAAATTCCTCCGAATCGGGTCTCAAGCACAAATCTATATCCACTAAAGATTGTATGTGCAAAAGCTCGGAGATGCTTATGCGACCGAAGCAACCGTGGACCCGAAGCCTGTGAAGCTGAGTAAATTGGTACTGCACATCTTTATGGATAAAGAGCAAGGGAAACTTGTTCAGTCTAGTGCAGTCATCTACTACAAGAACTCGTAGGTTCATGGATAACTGCTCCTTGTCAGAAACTATGCACTGCGTCAAGAGTTCCAAATTCCGTAGCTCGAGTATTTCCAAACAGCCAATCTCTATTTTGGAAATACGAAACATCTTAATCAAATGGAGCTCCCGGAGCAGAGGCAACTTGTCGGGTGTTGGAATAGTTTTCAAGTGAGAGCAGCACTCCAGATGGAGTGACCGTAATGAGATTAGATGAACATTGTTGCTGAGCCATGACGGTATATGTTGTCTGTATGCCGTAATTCTCAAATCTATAAGGCCAGCGTGTGGTTTAAGATACTCCAGGATAGGTAATTTACTTTCCATACGAACAACTCTGTTCTCAGACACACCGTACCATGATAAGTGCAAAGACTTGAGGTGGACCTTGTCAGAGATTCTTGCTTCAATGGCCTCCTCTTGACTTCCTACATCATCAAGATTGCAAATGCTAAACGTTCCTCTAAGCTGATTCAACCCTCTCAGCTGTTTTATGCTGAACTCATTTGTCTTTCTGACAGCAAATGCCTTGAGCTCTTGAAGGGATGTCATATTCCCAACTCCGGCTATTTTTGCATGTAACTCATCCGCGGCAATAAAATGGCGCAAGTTAACGAGCTTGTTCATGCCACTAGGTAAAACTGTGCCAGTTCCCCAGTTCTTCTTTATGTCCAGTACTTGCAGATAATGAAGCTTACATATAGCCTCCGGCAATTCCAACCTGGCGCCCTTATAAAAGAAGCCTAACTCCAGGTAGCGAAGATTGATAAATGATGAAATGTTATGTATCATCAAATCCAATTCTGAGAGTACCATGTCCAATTTCAACACACGGACTGACTTCCCCTCATTGAGTTCTTGGCGAAATGTGTTTGCAAAATCAAGGTCATGTGGACCAAATAGCATCAATGTGCTCAAGTTCTTTCGCGGCAACTCCCGGAAGGATTTAGAGAACGTTTGCAGGAAAGCCTCATTAGGGTGCACGGTACCATCTATTTCTGTCTTATATACCCATTCAGCTAAAACACTCACATGACGAACGAGCTGTGGTGCTCTTTGAGGCTCAGTGTCCCCTATGGTGAAGCTCTCATAAGATGAAACCTTCTGCGCCAAATCATGAATGAGATCATGCATGATATGTCGGCTAGAAAAATGAAATTCCTTTTGGAGAAACCCCCATTCGACTAGGTCATTGAAAAATTCACTTCCAATATCCTCCAGTCGTGTATGAATATCAGTGGAACCTATCAAACCCTGGGCTATCCAGATATTGACCAAACATTCTTTCTCATACTTATAATACTTTGGAAAAACAGCACAGTAAGAGAAGCACTGCTGGAGGTTCACTGGTAAATATTTGTAGCTGATCATCAGGGCTGGCATGATATCATAGTCATCTTCTTGTTGCTTCCATTCGCTTGCATCTCGAACTTTTTCCCAGAAAGCAACATTAATCTTCTTTATCAACAATCTTCCCACACTCTTAGCTGCTAAAGGATTTCCCTTCAACTGGAGAACTATTTCCTTACCGATTTTCAGCAGTTTCCGTTCTCCTTTGTAGTTCTCATCACCAAAGGCACATTCTTTAAACAAATGCCAAAAGTCATCTTGCTTTAAACCTTCCAGATTAATGTGATTTGTAGCTCCAATCAATTTTGCAACCGATGGCTTCCGCGTTGTGACTAGAATCTTGTTTCCCATGACATCATTGGAAAGCAGTGGAGTTAGCAGCTGATCCCATTTTTCCTTGTCGCTGTCTTCCCACATATCGTCCAAAACAAGTAGGACCCTTTTCGATTTCACCGCTGATCCCAGGGTGCTCTGCAGCTCCTTTAAACCCTTGATGTTTTCATGATCGTCCCCAGTCAAGGACTCCAACATTTTTTGTACAATCTTAGCTTGGTCAAAATGTACAGAAACATAAACCCATAGTAGTATATCAAAATGCTTCGACACAGCAGAGTCATTGAGTACCACGTTGGCCAAAGTAGTCTTCCCAACACCACCATCACCGATGATGGCAAGGACGGTGAGATTTTGTCCATAAGATTCTTCACCTATTAACTTGCTTATTATCAACTCCCTCTCTTGGTCCCTACCATAAACTTTGGGTTTAGTGGGACAAGCTGACGTCTCTCGAGGATCAGTCGTCGTACTCTTGCGTTTCTGCTCAATATTGATACGATCATCCAGACTTTCAAGATTAAGGGCCTCACACAGATTCCTGGTCATGTTACAGCATGCCTCAATGTGTTCATTTATCTCACGTGACAACTCAAGATAAAATTCCTGGCAAGTGTTACTGGCAGGGACCATTTGGTTGGAAACATAGGGCACAATTTGAAGATCAGCTGAAGATGAATGTTCTCTGCTAAAACTTGAATTTTCTGCTGTGTCTTCCGCAACCTGTGATACCAAAGAAACAACAACTGTAGTATTCCGTTTCGAGGAAAAAAATGATTGCAGTAGCATATATGTTTCAGGTTTGTTACATTAATGATGAGGTAGTACAGTTTCATGAAAACACGTGTTAAAGGTTTATGTTTCATTCCCACTAAATAATGAAAATGTTAGTTATTGGGCTTATGAAAATGTTGGTCATTGGACTTTTAGACGCTGCTACATCAAGGTGCTTCCCCAGTCGGCTGGCAGATCGAGCCGCCCGACAACCAAACCTCCACCGCGGCTGGAGCTTATCGTCGTCGCTGCCATGGATGTGCTCTTATCAGTTACCAGGTGCAATTACAGCATGATTGCACTGGTAGGGGAGGAAGAGAAGAGAGTTTGTTAATAAATCCACGATTCTCTCAATATTGTTTCATAGTCATGACTCATGAATATCGGTTGTTAGTAAAACTTAATTTTAGATATATTCAGCTATCTCTTACCATACTTAGAAGATGTCGTAATCCTGAATAACTGTTGTTGGCATGTATATATTGTATGTGATATATTAATATGTGATATGAATGTTGAGACTTTTGGTAGAACACACACGAAAAGTAGACATGAGAATAGATCAATAGACACAAGATGTAGGTCAGGACTCTCACTTTATTATTATGTTCTCCATAGAGCTGAACGTTGTGCCCACCGCTGAAACACCCTCGATCCGTCAGAACCAAGGCACTACCACACCGCACCACACTGACGAGCCGCCGGGCCGCTGCTTTAGAGACCCACCGATGGTGCAGCTGCCACCGTGCACATCTGCCACCTGGAAGACACGCACCACCGCCGCGCTGCTGCTTGGGAGGCGGAGTCGCCGCCACCGCATTGAGGACAGTGGCAGAGCTGGAGATGAGCATGCCACGAGGGCACTACAACGTCATGCTAGGGTTCCATTGAGTCACCCACGAGCGATGCTAAGGACAGGGATGAAAATATGTGCTATATTTTCACTGACAAACTTGATAGGTTGGAATAAGGAGGAATTCATATCGGTACTGTGTCAGGATGTTTGGACTGGAAATAAGAGGAGTTGTTACTTCGACTAAAACCTACTTCCTCCAGGGCGAAGCTAACCAAAATATTTAATCGGTTCATCTTCACATATTACATGGTTCAATACATTTTTTTTCTTTCACAACAAGTGATTTACTACAGCATTCACAAAATTTCGTTGGGTTCAAATGAACCCAATTCTATAGTGCTGGCTCCGCCATTCCTCCGTCCCAAAATGTAAAGCTCTCTATATTTTCGTTGGTCAACAAGTTACAATTTTGACTATGATTTGTACTTATAATGTGTCCACGGTATATGAAATCAAGGAATTTTGCAAGGCAAATGCAACATACTCAGTCCATATAGTTTAGTATATATAAATGGTTAAAGTCGTGTTTCAAAAACCGTACAAAATAATTGGTGGTTTTACATATATTTCTTTGTTTTTTGTCCCGGAGCAACGCAAAGGTTAATTCGCAAAAGAAATAAAAACTAACAGCAGAATATCGCCTGACCTGTCCCCTGTCTACAATTCCAACCCCTGATTCGTCGTCTTCCTCAAACAGCTGAACTTGAGGCTCTGGATCTGGTGGAGCGTGCCGTTGACCATGAGATTCATCGATCCGACAAGCCTGCGCGCCACCAAACACAAATCAAGATCGAATTGGCGAAATCCAGATCGCCCGCTACCTATCCGGCAGCCTAGGGTATCAATCTCTACCACGATTATGCAAATAGTGCCGTCCCCGATAAAGCAAGCAACAAAATGAAGTTATATATCTGTAAGTAATCGTGAATGTGGGATGCAAAGCCTGTTTCAAGAAGCAATTACCTCGCCGTTCACCTCCAGCTCCTCCTGGATGCGGTAGTACTCCAGCTCGCTGAGGAGGTCCTCGACGTGGGACGCCTCATGGCGGGCTTCCCTGAGATATCGCGCCAGCTGCGTGTTCTGTATCTCCTTCCCATCCGCCTCGGTGAGCACCGATTTGAGGTGCCACTGGACGTCGCCAAGATGCCTCCCTTCGTCCTCCAAGATGCCGCTGATGGACGGCGACAGCCGCAGGTCGACGGCGCTCGTAGCACTGACGAACTTATCGTCCATCGCGCTGGCGCTCGTAACAGGAACGAGCTCATTGTTCATTGCCCGGGGTGGAAGGGGAGATCTTTTTTCCTGGGAGAAGAGAGAATGACAGCAGCCGGGAGAGGAAATGGCTTCCCAAAGTGGAAGCGGCGGTGGGGGGCAGGTTTGATTATGCAGCACGGAGTTTTTTTTTCTCGGTTCCCCCAACCCCGACCGTGAGATTTTCCTAAAGCTCAAAATCTCTACCCGTACTATTTCAACATTGTTGCAGCATTTTTTATGCAGCGGATCAAAACCGTAGGAAGAAAACATCAATGTGAGTACATCAAAGATTCTAATAGGATGATGACGCTTGGATGGTTACGAGCCTAATAGGAAAAATCATACTATCAAAACTATCAAAAGGGGTTAGGTCAAACACAGTTGTTACAGCCTAGACTGAAAGACTCCCGTGTCGCTCCCCCCGGGCGGCCCGGGAACAACCCTAGCCGCCGCCGGAGCCTCAACCACCGCCCCCCTCTCCCCTCACTGCCGTCGGGCAAAGCCCGCGCGGCTCGGTGGCAGCGGGGTCCTTTGCACCTCTCGCTCTGTTTTGGCGGCGTGGGACGTCAACCGGCGGGAGCTCGAGCTCGAGCTGGTGCTCGCGTTCGGGGCGGCGCAGCAAGGCTGACCTGGGTGGCGGGCCGCGGTTGCTCGATTCCAGGAGGAGCAGGTCACAAGGGGGCGAGCTAGGAGGAGCTGGTCGCAAGGAGGCAGGCGGCGTGGATGCTCAGATCCAGGAGGTGCTGGAGCTAGGAGGTCGCCGATCGGCACGAGGCAACTGCGTCGGGCCTGCGGGATGACACGACGCGCTCGATGGGAGGAGATTGAGAAAAGAGGGTGATCCTTATTTAGTTAATTTATTGATTTGTAGGTCTGAAAAATGAAGAACAAGCAGAAAGGGTGTAGCGCTTTTGAAACGTACGCCCGCTTCAAAGACACTGAATATTACTTCAACCTCAACACCAAATCCCATGTCCATTGAGGCTGAATTCCTAGATGAAACCTGAGTAATTCTCTTTCCAATGAGCTGCAGTTGTTGTCCAGTTATTTTTATTATAAATTTGTGTGTATTATATTGTGAACCGCGCTTCTATTCTTCACTGGTATATCCATCCCTTTTTATTTTATGTTCTGTATCGTGGGGGAAAAAAATCTAGAAGTGTTCATTTCCTACTAAACATTTGATGCTTCACTCAGTAAATGGTGTTTCTGCACACTCAGCAAATGTGTTTCTATAAAATCTGCATATTCATCGATCGCTGGGTTCACCAATCTATACCTCTTATAAAGCAAAACCCCACTAAGTTCATTTATGATTTTTCTATCTCAACATGCAAGCTATCCACATCATTCATGCCATTAGCCAATCAATTGTCCATGTCATCCCCACTAATAGTAATTAATATATACATGCAAACTCCACATCATCTTACATTTTTAATCATTTATTTGTCCATGTTAATATTTTTTAATGCACATATATTTCATGTCGAATAAATTTAGTATGTCGACTATAACAAATTGAATTAGCATATTCCTTTAGACAATTTAATATATATCATACTATTTTTATAGTCTTTTATTTACGTAATATTGTTTTTGAAGGGTCCCCGCTGCAACGCGCGGGGAATATTTCTAGTAGGTACCAAATTAGTGGATTTTCATATACATGATACAACCACACATTCTTACTCCTTTTGCTTTCTTTTAGTTTTCTCCTTTATTTTATTTTCCATATCTTGATGAATTGTCTCAAGATCGTCACCGTTTTTATCTGTACCTTTGACTAGGTATATATAACTAATTTATAGTTTGCACCATTATACTTGCCTAATCTTTGCATGCCCGGTTCAACCTCAGAGTCTCAGTTCTATTTCTGGATTACCATTATACTTGCCCAATGGATTGATTAGGACAGTACTAATTTACTAATCATTTGCACATATTTTATTTCTAAGCCTAGATTATGCCAGACCAATTGAGAGTACATCTTTTGTAGTTTTACAATACACATTGACCTATTCATTTCTCATAAATTGATAAACTCATGCAGGCTTTCTTATAAAGGTTACACTAACACTGGACTATGGAGCACATCAATTATTTCATACCGGACCTTTTACGTGTGAGGTAGGTATCCATTGTTAATACATCTTTTCCAGAATGTGTATTTCCTATTTTACAAATTATTGATGAGCTCTTGAGATCGAGCATCTTTACCATGTAGAAAGTTGTATCGAATACTATTGGTTTGGGCTTTTGGCACCTGGTGGTTATCGATTCACTCATACAACTTTCCTTTTAGCTTGTGATTTTTTCTTACAGAATCATAGCTCTCATTTTATCACTTTTCCTTCTCGCATACCATCCGTCAATGTATCATTGACGCTGCTGTTATTATTGTGCACACTAATTAACTAAAGCTTTACGCCCGGCTAGCTGTGGCTCTTTTCAGGCCATCTGCGGTTTTACCTGAGGCTGTCATGTGGGCCTCTTGTGTTTGCGGTCCAGATGGCAATGGGGCGGTTCTCTTTGGCCACGCATCATTTTCTTTCTTCATTGGCATTGATTTCTTCCGTTTTCTCATGGGTTCCGTTCACATGGGTCCCACTTGTCAGTATCTGTTTGTTGCTTTATCCGATCATGGGTAGGCCAGGACGGTGGTTTATCATGTCCCTGGCGCTCCGCCTGTATTATTTCCGGCTAGATCTGCTTCCCCGTGTGCTGTGCTGCGGTGATATGTTTTTCTCGGCTGGTCCGTGCCCTTCTGGTTTTGTCTCGCCGGTGGCCCCTGGTTCACAGTTTGCTGGGTGGGTGGCTGGCCAGTGTGTCGGCTGGCCTGGTTGTTGGCCGCGGCTGTTGTTGCAGCTGTTGGAGAGAGGGGTCGTCCTTGCCGTTTGGATTGGTTCCTGGGCTTAGAGGTCGCGATGTACTTGGCTGGCTTGTTGCTTCGGCTGTCGGCAGGAGTTCCTTTTTTTTCTTGCTGTTTTAACAGTTGCATATGCAAGTTTATCTTTAAATATGCAATAAGCAATAAATATGAAGTAAGCACTCGTGTTGAGCCCAGAATTGGTTGCCAATTATTTTATATAGACGACTTGCTTCTTGCTTGTCTGAGTAAGAAGATGAACTCAGTCATGTTATTAGTATGCTAGGGTGTAGAGCTTTAGGTGTGTTTTGTTTTTTCTGAATAACTCAAATGTAGTTGGTTTTCTTGTTGGGTTCCTTGATTTTCTTTGTTGATTCTGTTGCTTTGGTTTCGTGTTTTCTTATGGAGATGGATGGTGCAGCGATCCTCTCCTTAAATATGCAGTAAACACTCGTGTTTAGTCTAGAATCGGCTGGTAAATTTTTGTTTAGACGACTTGCTTCTTGGTTGTCTGAGTAAGAAGATGATTTTAGTCATGTAGTTGGTGTGTTAGGGAGCAGAGTTGTAGATTTGCTTGGTTTTTTCTGAATATCTGATTCTAATTGGTATTCTTGTTGTGTTCCTTGGTTTTTTCTGTACAACATTGATTCCAACTTCACCTCTGACAGAGAGGTGAAACACCAAGGGCGGGTGGTAGCCGGAATGGTGAAAAAGGGGAGGCATCGTCGCTGGAGGTCCTCTGAAGTGGGGTGGCGAGATCAGAACAAGCGTCACCATGCAGAGCGTGGGCATCACGAAGACATGAGCTAAATCCCTCGCTCAGATTTACCAGCTATCTGTACAAACACATACTATCACCTGTTTGCTGAAATGCTTGACGGTATCGCCATCTTCGGTGCCACTGTTATGTCTATGTATATTGGATAGTCACCTTATGATTTTTTTTATTAATCTGTTCCTCCTTTATTCGTTTTTAGAAGGCTAATCTTCAAAAAAAATTATATTCATCTTCTTGAATGAATTGATAAGCATGTGGTAGAATAGCTGATGTTGCTTTTTCTGTAATATAAGATGGAAAAACATAATGCCCTCAAGCTTTCAGTGGCTTATTCTAACAAATACTTTAATACTTGTAAAATAATAGTTCCTTTGGTCTAGCAAAACTAAAACAACCATGGAAAATTTCCACTGCTTTCGCCTGCCAAAACAAAGATATAGATGAATTGATGACATTATGCTATTGTCAAAATTCTACATGCCCTATATATAACATAAAAGAGAATTCGAGTTTTAATGCTGAAATCTGTAGCTTTTATGGTAACTTGGCTATTAGCATAAAATTCGTTTCTGACAAACCCATTAGCCTAGATATGCAACTCTCATTCCTAACTTCTGCCAAGACGACGAATGCAACTACCAAACCCACCGCCAATGTGCACCGTAACGAATACTCGCAGACCACGCACACCTAATTAGGTCATCTAAACAAGCTGCTAACAACACATCGTGGCCAGACTAAAACACAAAGATATTCACCTCGCTAACCACGACATGCAAGCCCGTGAGGCCACCGGCGCGGTGAAGCGCGCTAATCCGTCTAGTTTATTTCGTGATTCATGCGGCTACAAATAAGATTGCAACTCGGATTTCTCTTGCTCTTGGTTGCAGGTGTGGGTTAACAAATGAGTTGCACGTGAAAAAAATTCAGTTACACATTGGTTGCACAAGAGTTATAACTGAGATTTTCCGCGTGGAAGGTGGGTTAACCATGTTGCGAAAAAAATCTAATTACACAATGAATTGTACAAGAGTTACAACTTACAACTCAAATTAGGTGACATCGTCTGATCGAGATTTAAATTAATTTTCACTCGATTGAGAATTAGTCGGTCCCATATTTGAGTCATAGCCGAGCCTCTTTCTCAGTGTGCACCAACAGTAGCAAAGCGGTGACATGCCCGGCTGCCATGTCATGAAACCACGTGCGCAACTTGATGTTCGTGGTGAATGAATGACCGCTAACACACAACCTGGTGAGTTGGTGATGGATCAACCAAATTTTGCGAGTAAAGTGTAAAACCATGGAAAGTTGATAGACTACAGCTACAGGTGAATGAAATCTCAATATGATTCTCTAAACTTTTCTGTACATGTTTGGTTTGCAATCTAAATGAGCTTTTTGGCACACTGGGAGGCATGGCGCCGGAGAGAGAAAATTCCGCTCTTTCAACTTCCTATATCGGTAATGCAAGGGGCTTAGAGCGTGTTCGGATGAAATCGGATCTCGCCCAGCTTCCTGCTTCTTGGTGCTCCGGGCTGGAGCAGCACCGAACATACGGAGGACCCTTTTGTTTGGGCTAGCTGTGGCTGGCTGTGGCTGGCTGTGAGTGCTGTGCAGAAAAGCTGCTGTCTAGGGGAAGCTGCTTTTCTGAGTTGAAGTCTTTGGCAAACCAGCTGGCTGTCTGGCTGTAAACGTGTGAATTCTCTGTAATACCCTCAGAGTTGTATTTTTTGCTCGTTTAATTAATGTAACACATATAGCTACATTCTAAAGATTTATTTAGCACAAATAATATTATTTATTGTGAAGGACCATGGTAAAGATCACAAATAATACCTGGTATGCATATGAATCAAAGCCAAAAATACATTTCCACTAATTTCTAAATTATCAAGCAATGCATTATATGCAAATATATTCGGTGGTATATCACACGGACAAGAGAGAACACGGCCGGTGGGAGAGATCGAGTGTGGCGGTGGAGGAGCTCAGGCGGCAGGGGAGGAGCTCCAGCTGTGGCCGGGCTCGATTGAGGCTCCGGCGGCGGTGGAGAGTACTGGCGGAGGAGCTCCGGCGGTGGGGGAGGAGCTCTGGCGGCGGGGGAGGAGATCTGGCGGCAGGGGAGGAGCTCCGGCTGTGGCCAGGCTCGATTGAGGCTCCGGCGGTGGCGGAGGAGCTCCGGCGGCGGGGGAGGAGATCTGGCGGTGGAGGAGGAGCTCCGGCGGCGGGGGAGGAGATATGGCGGCGGGGGAGGAGCTCCGGCGGCGGTGCGGGTCAGAGGAAGGAGAGGCTCCGGTGCGGGTCACAGAATGGCAGATGGCTGTAAATATGTGAAATATCAGTGGCAAAGAAACATACCGTTTCGCTTTGAAGTGGGGAAGCTGCGGGAAGCACCCCGAGAGGTGCTTTTCTGGACTTGCCTATTCTACGCTTTGGCTTCGGCAAAGCCAATTACGAAGCCAGCCCTTTGTTTCAATTCAGTGGCTTATTTCCGTGGAAAGCTCAAAAAAGCCCAAACAAAAGGGCCCGGAGCAGATCGGCGAGGCGGGTGGGTTTTGCTGTATAATTGTTGGAGCACCTCTTCCGCCGATCCGTGAATCAGTCCGATGCGGAGCAGCAGGTAATTACGGCCAGACTGCCACCGTCAAGTCAAAAAAAACCCTTCGTCCCCGTGCTCACAATCGAGGGAGGAGCCGAGGAGGAGCAGTTCTCCATCTCCATACCCTAGCCGCCGCCACAGGGCTCCCAACCCGCCGCCGCCCCCCGACTCCGGTTGCCGCCGGCCCCGACTCCGTCCGCCGCCGCAGCGACCTCCCCGTCCGCCCAAGCTGCCTCCTTGCCGCTGCTTGCTTGCTCTGCTGCCGGCTGCCGCTGCTTGCTTGCTCTGCTGCCGCTGCTGCTTGCTCCGGCTCCGCTGCTGTGCTTGCTCTGCTTGCTGCTTGCTCCGCTGCTTGCTGCTTGCTTCGTGCTCATGTTTTGATTGCTGGGGCTTGGCCAGGGAGTGAGTTTCCGGCATGTCCTCTGCTGGCTGGCAGTGGGAGTGGCAGTCAATCTTCGGTTAGTGGTGCTGCTACATGCCAACATATTTACTCTTATGTTTCTCTCAAATTCTAATACTTGCATATCATCTATTTTGCAAGTAATCCTTGAAGAGCTGGTCAGCTGGAGTGTGAAAAATGATGAATTGATGATCATTCGATCATTGAGACATTACTGTATTCCTTGAGACTATTTGTGTGAACCATTGTTGTACACGGCGGTGCACCGGGCCTTAACCTGGCCTTACCGCAGGCCTTGTTTCTTTGTCCCCGCTTCCCCCGTCTACTCCAATACTTCGGATACCTTCTGCCACCGGCGCCGCCGCCGCCTTCCTTCTCCACCAGCCCCCTCCGGCCCCGACTCCCGACCAATCCCATCGAAGTGTGACAGCCGCCCTCGTGCCATGGGGCGACCTCAGGGCGGCTGTGCGGGGACGTCGAAGAAGCCCAAGGCCAAAGCGAAGCAGCGCGGCGGCGTCGACTTCAAGGTAACCACCACCCCGGCCGTCTCCTGAAGCGACCGTGAACCCCCACTCTCCGCCCGGAGTCACTTCCGACGCTAACGGTTTATAATTTTGGTGCTTCGAAGAAATACAAGCATAAGGTAGGGCGCAAGCTGCCGCCGGCGAAGAACACCACCAACACGGAGATCAAGTCCAAAAGTGAGGCGAGCGTTTTTGCTTCGTTGTTATTGGTTCTGACGTGTCCCGGCGCTTAACTAGGTCTTGTGTTGTCTGCGTGCAGTGATCGTTCTGCCAGAGCAGAGCATGGCGTCCGAGAGGGCGGGCATGGCCGTGAACAAGCGCGGGCTCACGCTGCGGGAGCTCCTGCAGCAGACGGTGCACTACAATCCCAAAGTGCGGCGAGGTGAGCTACCTCTTTCCTCTCCGTGCAGCGCATTGTGGCGCCGAGTGCACTGAGTTGCAGAGCAACCCATCTTGATTTATTCATGGTAGGCAGCTCACGGGGATTATGCTGTATTTTGTTTTGTTGAAGCTGCATTGAATGGAATAAAGGATCTTGTCACTAAGCATCCAGCAGAGCTTAAACTGCACAAGGTTGCTATGATTGAGAAGCTGCAGGAACGGATATGCGACAGCGACAAGGTGGTTCGTGAATCGTTGTACACTATGCTGCAGTCTCTGATATTCCCATCTTTGAAAGAGGTACCCTCTCCCTGAGTCTCACCAAATGCTGCAGAAACCGTTAAATTGAAGAATAAATTTACCATGTTTAGCCACCTTTTGTTTCACACCCTATGTTCGAATAGATGCACATGGTGCAAATGGAGTCTTGCTCGTGTCATAATATTTTCTTTATGAACCATAATGTACTGCCTGCTTATTGAGTCCATCTGCAAAATATCATGAAATTTCTATTTCTTGACAAATTAATGATCGGTGATAATTTACTAAGGTAATCCGACACTTAAGCGCCAACCTTTGCTTCATTCCTTTTTTTTAACACAAATTAGCTATTTTGTTTCACGGGCCCTGGTGTCTCTTCTAAGTAGTATAAGCACAGATATGCCATATTTCAACATCTTATTCTTTTGGCCTGCTCCAGTTTTCTAAATGGACTCCTATGGTTTCTATGTTCTTGGTTTCAGAAGTAATATTATTCTTCATTTATTATTACAGGGCAATGTAATATCAACACGCAGTACTCTATCTCTGCTGATGGCAAATGTTTTGAATGGAATGACACACCTTTCTATGGATATCCAGTTAACGGCCTTCAGGTTTTTGGAGCTCGTGGTTCTTAATTTCCCATCTTCCTTTCCCAGATATGCTGAACAGGTCAGTGGTGTTCAGTCATGTATTGGTGTGCTAAAAGTTGAATGCTTGCTTGTGTGATAAGGAAATTTAGCTTGTTTGAAATGTACTGTTTTGCTTATACCATGATCACTTGCCCCCCGACCAATTCCACCCCCCTGTTGTTTTGCCAAATTTCTGTATATTAAACTACCAGAACATGCTTTGTATTCTTGCTTCTACAGTGGTTATATGGAATTATGGACTAGGAATATATTGTTCGAACTGATTGCGAAGTAATAATTTCTTTCCACTATTGCTTCTGACAGGCTTTCAACAACTTTGTTGCTGTACTGAGCAACGACAGAATCCATCTACAGGATAAGAGTAAACTTAACAGTGTCCTTGCAGGGCTTGGGCATTGCCTTTCGTTGGTTGCCCGTGCGGCGGAAAATGATGATGCATCAAATCGACTGGTTTGTGCAGTTAGCATGTTGAAACTTTTTTTGCTTTGAATTTTTCTTCCGGACACGAGTGGAGCTGTGATGAGGAACTTGATTAGATCAAGTTCAAATATTATGAAATGTACAGATGCATGAAACACTTCTATTGTGATGAATGGAATCTTTGCTCTTGATCTACAGGTTCGTAACATTTCTGTGAAAGAACTTTGGAAACCCACCCTTGATGAAGATAACTCTGGGAGTAGTAAGTCCTGTAAACATTACCCCTTTTTGTTGCTTCCATATATGCTACTAGCAATTTGTGCAGTTGTGCCACCTTCTAAGGAACAAAAACCACTGGATGTGATTTTGGTTGTAATATAATAAAAAAACCCAGTAACAAGCCCGCTGGAGCACTGAACTCCCTAGATATTTAGCACACTTTAACAGTGTTTTCCATGTGATCTACAGTGCTAGTATGGTTGCAAAATATATAAACATGGAATGCTAAAGTAGTGGGTGATAAATTTGTTTGGGTGGTTTAGTTGAAATCACAACACCAAGTTACTACATCATTCAAAAGAAATGATAAATTTTTGGGTGATAGCATATCACAGCTATTACATCCATCCCCTCTAGCAACATTTTTTTATCTTGTCGTAGATACACATATTACCTGATTATTTGTTATTTTTGGTTATGTTCTTCTGTTAATTGCCTTGTTATTATTGTCTCATTCACTTGCACAATGCAGGAGCATTTGCAACATCCGATGTACTATCAAAGCTTCAAAACCTCATCCAAATTCTTGTTAATTCTATAGAGGTTTCAGCTTCAGAAATTTGTGCAAAGCCAGCTAATGATGCTCAGTCAAGTGAAGCACTATTATCAGCCCTTCATTGTCTGGATCTAATATGTAGAACATTTGTTCACGAGGTGAAGAAACCTCAGATGGAATTTGGAAGATCCAAAACTCTGTTTGGGCCTGACTGGTTGAATGGCTCTGTGTTGGTATATCTAAAGAAACTTTGGGGAGTGAAACGCTTGTTTCATGAAAAGGTACAACAAAGTTGTTCCCTGCTCATTACTACCTCCCTGTTACTGATTACATGTAGTCTTGGAGTGATCATAATGACTTGGTAAAAAAATCCAGCATAAGTTGACTAGGAGTGAAAATAGTCCTCAAGGCTCTCTTTAGGTAGACCACATGTATTTGGGTGTTATGTTCTCCAGATTTCTACAGGATTTGAGAAACAGGCATCTTCAGAATTGTTGTTTGGATGTCAGACAGGAAAAGCAGATGCGTTTCCTCCAAAAAATTATGGAATGGGCCATTATGAGTCATTCCTTTGTTCTGAGAACCCTCGCCAGCGATTTTCCTTTGGCCCAATCATCTGAAATTAGTTTGTTTTTCTTTCGAAGTTGTCTATAGCAAACATTTTACTGGGTTCTTAGTTCTTACAAAGTTTTCTTTTCTCATGGCAGGGAGATGACAGATTTTTCATCTTCAATCTAAAAATTGCTGAAATATTTTTGTGCTTGAGCACATGGGTGGACGATACAATGTTTCCAGCTGAGGAGTTATGCCAGTTTGTATCTTTTTTATTTGCAAAGGTTGTCGGTGGTTTCTTCAGTTTCAACGTTGATGCATATTGTTGCCCTTTGCCCCTTTCTTGTAAATAAATCTTTAGACAGCTTCTGATATTTTTTCTTTGGTCATTTCATGGATATGTAACTTTGTTTTGTGTTTTTTATTTATTTTATCAGGCAAAAGTGCTTCGTAACAAGGATCTCATGGAAACACATTTAAGTCCACTTATAGCTTGCATCCCGGGTCTTATATCCAATGCCACAGATGACTCAAAAGGATATTTGCTGGAGGTATGGCTGATGTCTTTATACTGGTATGTCAAATATGGTGGTTATTTTACAACTTTAACAAAATAAAAGAGTATATTCAACTGCAGGCATTCTCAGAGGCATTTAGAGACTGCAATGTGGATTGCAAGCTAATCTTGCCATATTTGGACGCAGTGGAAGAAATGTTGCTTCATGTAGGTGCTTTATTGGATACTGAACTTAATTCCTCTGCATGTGTTGTGACATCTTTAATCATCCAAAATAAGCTTGTACAACATGCACATAACTCCGATATGGATTATCAGATTGATCATGCATCAAAAAGGTTATGGTACTCTATAAAACAAATTCTGTAGTAGATTCTCAAGTTTAACACTTTAACTCGATCGCTGAATAGAGAAACATCAAAACATAAATTCAGACAAAGATCAATCAAAATGAAAAATAATGGGGTAAAAGTCAGCTGCACAGCGAGCTTCTCAATTCCCTCCTTGTATCATTTGCAAAATTGATCATTGCTAACTGGTAAGTCATTTCCCCCCTCCTAACACCAGTCAATCATGTTGAAATTCGATCATTTGAAAAACTGAAGATTGCTAACTGATAAGTCATTCCATAGATATGTTTCCAGTTTATTCTAGGGAACTTTTCGATTGATTTGGTGAAGCTTGCTAACTGCAAGTCGTTTGGTAGATATGTTTCCAGTTTCTTCCTAGGGAACTTTTCTATTGATTTGGTTGTAAGATACATCTCCGCACTTAATCATTCTATATGTTTAGCTGAAAACAAACATCACGCTACAGAGGATAACTTTTTGGTTTGATTTGCTTTCTAATATCTTTCGTTTGTCCTTGTGTAGGAGAATTCAGGAATATCTTTGACTGAACATGATTCAGGTATGTCGGAACATCGTAGCACTTGGATAAATGAGCTACCTAGAATATTACTACAATCAGTTCATAAAGCTCCCTCAGTTACAAAGGTCTGTTCTAAGTTTGTTTACCAGTACGGAACTGATACACCATTCTTCAATAGTCTGTCTCTAACCTTCTCAAGGAATTATGTAATTTTATGATGATATGAATTACTGTAGGTTGTTTTGGAGCTTCTTCTAAGAATTGGACAGTATTTCCTGACATTGGAGTGTGAAAACCTGCTACCCTTTGTGCAGTTATTTGGTACTAAATGTAAGTACTCAACTACTCAAGAGATCTTATCCTCTGTTTTTATCCTGAACAATGTCATTTTGTTGACAGCATCATCTGGAACAGTAGAGCTTGGTCCTTTGTTTGTCTTCCCCATGATTGCCAAGAACTTGCCGTTGCGTGCCTTTATTACTTCTCCAGTCTACTCCCTGACATAATTGAGCCATTGGCCTGTTGCTGCTTAAGTAAGTTTTATGCTTCATCAATACTGCCATTTTTTTGCATAAATGTACAGTTACATTCTTCCCTGTTGAGGTGTGCGGATATTATATAATTTAACTAATGCAGGTGATAAGCTGGAGCCCTCATATTATTCAGGATTGTTGAAGTTCTACAGTCAACATATAAGGCTGGAAATTTAGAGATAACAGAGCAACTCAGTTTCTTGTTATTGCTAATGGCACGATTTGATGTTAATTTTGGTGAGTGCTTAAACTTAATCATAGTTTGCTCTTATAAATTTGTTATGTTAGCTGAGACTTTTTATGTTTTACTTTAGTGACTACGGTACAATAGCCAGTGTAGGGGACAAGAGTACAAGATTTCATAATACAAACTGACCAACTTCTTGAAGGATGCAACCATGGAAAAAAGATGTGCCATTAAACATAATTTTTGTATCACCATGATCCTTGAAACCTCTTGAAAATTTACAGCCCCGTGGTAAAATTCAACCCAGATTTCAACCTCATGACCGGATAAAACCCAGAAAAGTGCAGCATGCTCACAATGAAAATGCAACATTACTTTTTTTTTTTGAGAAAACGCAAAGGGATCTTTGCGTTTCATTGCATTGAAAAGATAGTTTGTTTACAATCCTCCTAGGAGGCAAATTTCAGGTTACAAAAAAACTAGTGCACGTCCCAGGTGGGTGGCAGCAGGACTCTCAGGTCTAGGGCACCTGCCCGTGCCCACATCCGGGCCTCCTCTTTGATCTTGGACAGCAAGCTGTGCATAAGAGGTTGCGCTCCGTCAAAGACACAGTCGTTGCGAAGCTTCCAGACCATCCAGGCGTGAGGAGGGTGATGGAGGCGAGACCTTTGCGCATCGGCTTGGGCGTGTTGGCTTTAGCATTGGACCACCATTCTGCAAGGGAGTTCTCCTGGTTTGGTGCTGTGATCGGACACGGAGCCAGGCAAGGTCTCATGCCAGACCTGCCTCGTGAATGGGCATTCGAAAAAGAGGTGTCGCATTGTTTCAGGTGCCTGATCGCAAACAGTCAGGCAGTCAGGCGGTCAGGCAGTCAGCGGTCCAGCACCGATCGAGGTTGGGCCAGCCAGTGGAAGAATTTACCTTTGGCGGCGCCCATGTCTTCCATGTAAGCCCCCAGGCAGGGCAGGTGAGCGAACCTTCGAACGTGGCCTGATAGGCCGAGCGTGCGCTGTAGGTTCCATTCGCTGTCCATCTCCAGAGTAGCTGATCCGGTCTGTCAGAGAGGGCAAAGTCCTCGATTGCCAGCCAAATCTGGAGATATGGCCAATTTCCGCGATGCCGATGGTTCCCTGTATGTCGCGTGCCCAGCTGTTGCCGTAAGACCGTCGGCCACCGTTCTGATCTTGCGGCGTCTCCGCGGGATGCAGCGTACAGGGCAGGGCAAGTTCCTGGACGGATTTGCCGTTGATCCTCGATCTTGCCAGAATCGAGCAGTCATCCCATTCCCCACCACATCGTAGTTGATGCGAAGAAGAGCTCGCGCTCTTGAGCTGAGAACTGCAGATCGAGTCTGGCCCACGCACGGTTGCTGTCAGTTCGCGAGGTGGGCAGGCCTACACACACGACGCCAATTGACGTGGCAGTGCCCGCCATGCGGCTGCGCGGCCTGCCCAGAGAAATCCCTCTGATTTTTCTCAATCGCTTGAGGTTTCTTTGGAGGGGTCAACATTCTTTTTTTGAGATGTGGCACTACTGCCTTCGCTTTTTGTTGTGGTTTTCTCTTTGTGGGTCATGAGAGGAGCAATAAACGCGCCATCTCCATACCTACATAGCCCTAGGGGAGGATTTGGCAGGTTTGGGGATGTGGTATGCAGTGAAAGGAAGTGAGGAGAAGGGCTGGGGGTGGAGATGGTGGCGGAGGAACTTTAGTTTTTTTTTTTTGGTCTTAAGGGTGTGTATGTATGACTTTATCTACCATTGTCACCCACTATGCTTTTATGTTCACACTAGGTTTTACCTTTTGAATGGTTACTTGCAGAGTTTCTTTTTTTGCTTTGTCTGACACTTGCTTTTGAATTTGTTAACCTAGGTGAGATCCAAATAGGAACACTTTCAAGGCCTTGAATCACTTAATTTTGACTTCCTTATCTGAAATGGGTGATGGCTCCCTGGTTCTTGAATTGATATGGAATAATTTATCGAATGAGATTGTGAGATTTCGTAAACTATTTTTTTCTTGATGTTTTTTGATAACAGCCAAATTGAACTCATGTGAGTTTTTGCTTTATACAGGCACGAAGCCATCATCGCATAACATGAACGGTCTTTTAGGATTATTGTTACACTCGATGCAGCAACAGATAAGCTCATGATGAAGATGTCATTAAGCTTATAGCTGGCTACTTGTCGATGCTGCTCTGGTGTGTACTCTCCCAATCCAAAGCTTTGATACTCCTAGTCATAGGATGATTGTTGCACCAATTACTTTTTCGGCTAATATCAGCTGAGCGTAACAGAGCGCTGATATCAGTGGAGCCTAACAAGATGTATTGTGCTATATGTTAAAGAAATTCAGAATGGTGGTAAATTGAGAACATCTTTGTGCTAAGAACACCTCTGTGATCATAGGGATTTACCCTTTTTTCAATAGAACATGGGATCTCACTGATAGGCCTGTGTTCTTTTCCGGGGATAATAGACTGTTTCTGGTGGTTAGTGTAGGGAGAACATAACAATGAACCAGTTATAATTACCAATTCTCGCATAACCTGGCAGATACTTACTATGACTTATTAAATGCAACATATCACTAAAATTCTCAATTAAACTGATATATGGGTGGTTGCCATCTTTCAATTACGTATGGACTTTTCTTGCATTCTCGTTAATTTGTCATATTATTTGAGAAAAGAAATCAGAAACAAAGGAGTTGATAATCAGACATTGTATATGCAGTTTTTTTTACCAATAAGAAGTTAACTTTCTGGTTAAACTTTTTGATAATTGATGAACTTTATCATTCCACCTGGCTGATGCTAAGAGCAGATAATGGCTGTCTTTCTAATTGATAGCATGCGGTTTGTATTATTCACATGCTTCCATGTGTTCTCTAGTTGTGGGTGAGAACTGATCTCACCCCTGTTATCATGCATCTGCAGGATTTGTCAAAACCATTGAAGTAGGCTTTCAGTCCGACAAGACAAATTATTTCAATACTTTATAAGCCCTGCAGAATCATGTTTGAGCAGAATGACAAGTTCTCTGTTGCACACTGGAGATGCTTAAATCTTTCACATCAGGAGATGATCAGTTCTCATCTGTTTCCAGTTTAGATTACCCAAAGGATCTTCCACAACGAGTTTGCATTGTCACAACCATAGTGGTCTTCTTATGTAATGATCAGAGGCTCCATCGAAATCTTTCTTTGAGCAAAACGGTTATTAAAGGCATCCTGCATGATATAAGGGATAAGCTGGTGAGTAGTGACGAGACAATCCCTTTCTTTGGTAGTCACATAGATTAACTTTGAGCCTCTTCAAATAAAACATTATTCCGAATGTGTTAATTTGAGGAAAGCGCAAGCATAATATGATAATGTAGCTCAGATAGACCAGGTTGCTATTATAATTCGTGAATGTAGTTCAGACTTCAGACAGACTTGTTAAAGTTGTTACAATTTATGCCAATTCTTACTGCAGGGTTGTAATTTGCCTGGTGTAACATATGGAGAGAAGCAGAAATT